>JBAIAC010000672.1:0-67076 GCA_037349315.1 Chelydra serpentina
TTCTTGGGCGGCGAGACCCTGAGACAGAGAGAACTGTGGTCAGGCCCCGGGTGGTGCACCCCCACAAGATGCTGAGGGGCTGTGTGACCTGAGTGAGGGTCCCAGGGATGGACCTGTTCGCCCTGCCTATGGCCCAGATCCCTGTGCAGACCCAGGAGGGGTCGGGCTGGCTGGTGGTTGGGGTGCTCCAGGATATCAGCTGGGAGGTGCTGTTGGGCGGTGACTGTGTATCTTTGGGACCGGATCCAGGCCCTGACCCTGTAACGGCCCAGGATTTGAATTTGAACTCAGGGAACCAATTGGCTAAGAGGGAAATGGTCAGTGAAAATGCAAATGACCTGGCAGGCAGCAGGGAGGAGCTGCCAGGCACGGGATATCTGCCTGCCTGTAACCAGACCCCTAGGGCGGGGTGGGACAGAGAGATGCTCCCCACCTCCCTGCACACCGGAGAGGCTGGCTCTGATGCTGTTACCAAAGCAGCGAGCTCGCTGCCTTGCCTCACAGGGACAGCCAGGGCAGCGCTGAGCACGGGGGGAGCAGAGACCCCAGCTGAGTAGAGGAACACACAAGCAGGGCAGGACGCTTGCCAACCAGGCTTGCCTGGTCCAGAGGTGCTGCCGGGAAGTGATTCCACGGCAGGGAGGGAGCCACCAGGGACAGGGCTCAGTGGGGCGGTGATCCCAGGCCCAGCCAGTGAGCTGCAGAGGGATCCCGCCTTAGAGAAGCTAAGGGAACTTGCTGGCCACAGCGCTGCAAACCCCCTTGGGGAAGGCTACAGGGACAGATCCCTGTGGGAGAAGGAATCCCTGTGCCGGGAGTGGGCTTCCCAAGGGGAAGACATTAGGGGGGGTGAGTGATTGCTGGAGCCAGGCTAAGTGGAAGAGAGCCTGTTTCCTGGACCTAGTGAGGTTTTTATATCTGTGTGAAGTTTGATTAGACATAGAACTGCGTGTTCTATTTTATTTTATTTAGTAATCCACTTTGTTCTGTCTGTCACTACTTGAAATCACTTAAATCCTATTTTCTGTACTTATTAAAATCACTTTTCACTTATTAAGTTTCCTGGAGTACGAGTTAGTGCCTTGGGAGAGCGATCAGTGGTGCATATCTTTCTATCTTTGAAATAGAAAGCGAACTATTTATGAGTTTACCCTGTATAAGCTTTATACAGGGTAAAACGGATTTATTAAGGGTTTGAGCCTCCTTGGAGTTGAGCAGCTGGGTGTCAAAGGCCAGAGCGCTTCCAGGGGCCTTACAGTGGTGAGTGGACTTGGTTCGGACCTGGGTCTGTGTTTGCAGCAGATCAGTGGAATCTGACTCAAAACAGACAGGATTCGGGAGTCCCAAGCTGGAAAAGGCCTGGAAGCAGGGGCAGAAGCAGCCTTGGCACACCGGGTGGCAGCACCAAGCAGGTCTCTGTGGTCCCGAAGCGTCACAGTGGCGTAGTCGAGCAGGATCTGTGCACAGCTGATTGCTTTGACGTACTGGTAGTGATTTTAAGTGAGTTTTAAGAGTGGTGGCTGGAAAACAGACAAAGTGGTTACTGGTTTGTTATTTTCTGTTTGCTTATTTCGGGTAAGGGAAGTAGGGACAGAAAAGGAAATCAAATAAATAAGAGTGAAGATTGGGGAAGCTGGGAAAGTCTCTTAACTGAAGAGCTCCTGATCTGAGTGCAGTCCAGTTTCAGTGAACTGCAGAGGGGCGTGGCCCAGCACTAGACAGCAATAAGATGTCTGTAAGCGAGGCCACGGTAAAACTGGATCTTGCCGGACTCGAAATAACAGAGAAAGAAAACGAACATCGGAGATGAATCCAATTACGTACGCTGGAAATTAGTGCAGAGACAGAAGCCCACAAGAGAGCTATGGAAGCAGAAAGAATCCGGGAGGAGGCGGCCCACAAGAGAGCTATGGAAGCAGAGGAGCTGGCCCACAAGAGAGCTATGGAAGCAGAAAGAAGCAGGGAGGAGGTGGCCCACAAGAGAGCTATGGAGGCCCAGAAGCATGAACTGGCTGTTGCAGAGTTGAAGAGTCGAAACCCTTCAGCGGCCGGATCCGCTTCCCCAACAATCCCCAAATGGGAGCGTCTATGCCCCCAGTATGATGAATCCAAGGATATAGCCGAATATTTTATCACCTTTGAGAGACTGTGCTCCCTCCATGCGATCCCTGAAGATCAAAAAATGACCACCTTGATAGCCAAATTGACTGGCAGAGCTCTGGACATATTCAATAAGATGCCCATTGGTGATGCCTCCAATTATGGTAAATATAAGGAACTGGTTTTGAAACCGTTTCAGGTTACACCTGAAACCTACAGGGTTAAATTCAGGAGTCTTAAGAGGGGAGATGGGTTACGTTACGTGGCTTATGCAAATGAAATGACAGTTCTGGTAGATAAGTGGGTGAGGGGAAAAGGCATCACAAGCTTTGAGGGAATGTGTGATTTGGTTGCTCAGGAACAATTCCTGAATATGTGCAGTGATGATGTAAAACAGTACTTGTGGGACAAACAGGTAAAAGCCGTGGGTGAATTAGCTGGGTTTGCAGACTCTTATGAGCAGGCGCAAGCTGCAATTAAGCATAAACCACTGGCCGAGGGGTACAGGGTCGAAGGAAAACAGAGTCACCGTGTTACCCCTGGGAAAAAGGAGGCTGGGCGCTCACCTCCCCATTCCCCTAGTACTCGTCCCAAATTCCCTGTACAATCAGAGGAGCCCAGGAGGTGCTATCAATGTAAGTCCACCGAGCACCTGAGAGATAAGTGTCCCCTGCTGAGTGAAAACAGGCATCAAGTGGCCCATAAAGCTGCTGCCTCTTTCCACACAGGGTTCCTGAAGTTGACTTCTACACCACCAAGCAGTGAGCATGTGCATGCTGTTAGACTGAATGGGAAGTTAATCACTGGGTTGAGAGATACAGGTGCTGAAATTTCTATAGTCAGGAGGGACCTGATCCAAGAGAAGGATTGGTTGCCAGGTAAAGCGGCATAATTGGAGTTGGTGGGTGGCTACAAAGTCATTGCACCTCTGGCAAAAGTACACATGCAAACGGAAAACTTGCAGGCTACGCTAACTGTGGCAACAGTGTCACACAATTTTGCACTGTTTCTACTGGGAAATGATTTCTTTGCTGTGGCAGAATCTGTCCCAGGGCTGGGTGGCAGCAAGCAGGAACCTAGTGCTGAAAACCCCAGAGGGGGGTGCGAAGTCACAGGGACTGCAGCTGTGGCGGCAGGGGTGGCTGTGGCCAGTTCCTGTCCTGTAATCATCTCCCTGGGGGAGGGGAATGTTCTACCTCATAGCAAGGGGGGAATTTTGCGGGCCACTGAAGGGTCTATCTTAGCTTGCAGGTGGGAGCCCACAGCTGGACCAGGGTCACCTTCTCTTCGGGGGGACACGGGAGTGTCTGGCCCAGATAGAGGCCCAGGGAGGGAAGGTGAGGGGGGGCCGGAGAGCCCGCCAACCTTTTGTCAGGAGGATCTTGCCCAGGAGGAGGGTGGGAAGTCTGCATTTCACATGCCAGACCCCTCTCCTGTGGATCAGGTTAGAAGGGAAAGCTGGGGGTCAGACCCCCTGGAGGGGGGAGTCCGTCCAGCTGACCTGTTGGGAACAGATACTGGGATGTCCAAGAAAGAGCTTGTTCTTGCTACACGGGTAGGAGGTAAACCTCTCTCTTCAAAGCAGAAGGGAGCGAGTCTCTGCATGGGTGAAGCCACACAAGGGGATGGGAACCAGCCCAGAGAAATTCCAGAGGGAGGGGCCGAGGGCAGGCCGGGTTGCAGTACACCCTTTCCTTGCCAGAACCTCAAACCCATGCCTGATTCAGGAGCCTGCTCCAAAGAGGCAGAAGAATCTGAATCAGAGTGCCTACCAGGATACACCGACGGGTGGGTAATCCTGTGTCTTTCCCTACTTCATCTGTGGGTTATAACAAAGGAGTTAACACCGAGGGTCAACCCTTTCAAGATGGGGAACATACCTGATTGGTGGGAAAAACTGTTGTACATGCTTGGGATGGTGACCTCACGGTCGTACAAACATGTTACCTGTCGGCCTATATCGGGTAACCGGCTGGAAGCTTGGCACAACAGCAAAAGCACAACAGGCCCAGGCTGCTGTGTGAAAGGGGAAACTGAGGCACGCCGCCTCATGGCACTGAGAGCTAAATGCCGAGGTTCCTACGCCTTAACAGGTATTGCTATCTGTATCCTCTTAGCAATACTACACCCCAACCCATTTTCAGGTGCCCGGGGACCAGGAACCTCGCATTTTGCTAAAACCATTACGAATGACACCATGTGGTGTGCCGGTACTGAAAAGGGGTGTGACCAAAGACAAACAGGGGCTTTATGTGTACTGCCTCCGCCATGGACAGTGTCCAAGTCTCTGGCAGTAAGTTCAGGAGGAGGGTGTGACGGTGTTCCCCATAAAACTTTATGGGGAGATGCTTATAAATGTATATATGTAACTAAAATATGTTTTATGCTACATGTGCCATGTAACATATCTCTGTGAAAGTTATGACCTACTGAATTTACTCCTCCTGTTTGTATGCATGTATCATTGTTGTAGTTGGAGTTATGAAGATTGGTTTTATATTTGCTGGTTTTGCACATAGCCTTTGTAAGTGCATGGGATCATCTTTGGAGCAAAGAATGCCTGTTAAATGCGAGCACTTGACAGACAAAAGACGTTGCAGACCCCAATCCACATTGGGGCTGGGTCTGGAATGCAACTGGTTAGTCTGGTTAGGGCGCATGGGTAGGTGACTTGCCCATGTGATCCCAAAACTCCAGGGCAACTGGATCCTACGCAGGGAGAGGAAGAAAGGCTATAAAAGCCCTTGCAAGACCCTTCCATTTTGTCTTCAGCTGGCTAAAGGGAGAGGCTCTCCACCCCCACAAGGACATTCCTGAGGGGAACTGAACAAAGGACAAAGACACTAGGGGGTGTGAGAGTCTGCTGGGCTCAGCTGGACCCAGGCGAATTCTACAGCCTGTAAGAAGGAAAATATCCGAATCTGGTGAGGCTTTTATCTGTGTTAACTTTGAATAGACATAGACGTGCGTGCTTTATATTATTTTATTTTACTAAGTAACTTGCTTTGTTCTGTCTGTCACTAATTGAACTCACTTAAATCCTATTTTCTGTAGTTATTAAAATCACTTTTTACTTATTAAGTTTCCTTGAGTACGAGTTAGTGCCTTGGGAGAGCGATCAGTGGTGCATATCTTTCTATCTTTGAAATAGAAAGCGAACTATTTATAAGTTTACCCTGTATAAGCTTTATACAGGGTAAAACGGATTTATTAAGGGTTTGAGCCTCCTTGGAGTTGAGCAGCTGGGTGTCAAAGGCCAGAGCGCTTCCAGGGGCCTTACAGTGGTGAGTGGACTTGGTTCGGACCTGGGTCTGTGTTTGCAGCAGATCAGTGGAATCTGACTCAAAACAGATAGGATTCGGGAGTCCCAAGCTGGAAAAGGCCTGGAAGCAGGGGCAGAAGCAGCCTTGGCACACCGGGTGGCAGCACCAAGCAGGTCTCTGTGGTCCCAACCCGTCACAGTGGAACAAGGATGCATGAGTGTTACAGAGGGGCGGGGACACCGAGAATGGCTGACACTCTGTATCCTAGCAACCGATGGCCCCGGGCCCTCCCCTGCAAAGGTGAGAGCTGAAAGTGTTTGAACAAAGGGATCAGGTGATCTCCTGGCCCGGGAAGCAGACAAAGGGGGAGGAGGGGCTGGATAGTTTCAGTTTTGGAGCTGGCCGGTGAAGAGGGGAGAGAGGCAGACAGGGTCTGGCCTCCCTGCCCCGTTTGGAGCTGTGGGGTGAAATGTAGGGAGCCCCAGGCTGGGGTCTAAGCTCCCTCCCCCCGGAAGAACCCGACTGAGGGGCCTTGGATGTACTGACAAGCTCTGGTTGGACGGTGTTCCTGACATCTGTAATAAACCTTCTGTTCTACTGGCTGGCTGAGACTCCCAGTAAATCCAGGGAAGAGGGGTGCAGGGCCGGACTCCCCCACACTCCGTGACAACTGGTGGCAGAGGTGGGATGTTCTGCACCCCGTGAACGGCACCTCCTGCAGTAAGTAACTGGGGAGCAGTAAAACAAAGGGTGGCTAACAAGGACCAGGCGTACTGAAGGCTCACAGAGGGGCGGTTTCAGGGAGCGGAGGAGCTACGCTTAACCCCTGGGAGTGTGACCAGCGAGAAGGACTGTGCAATGAGGGGGTCCCCCTGCAGGATGCAGTGAGCAGTCCCAGGGGCGGAGGAGCCTGCGGCTTGGCCCTGGGAGAGAGAAGGAACTTTGCAGTGACAGGGTTCCCCTGGGGGTGCCGTGAGCAGACCCAGGGGCGGAGGAGCTGCAGCTCAACCCTGGCAAAGAGGCGGTGACCTGGAGAAGGGTTGGCACACTTGGGGTTCTTCCTGGAAACCGTGGGGAGCTAAGAGCACACAGGCCTGCGAACCCACAGCAACGTGGGAGCAGTAAAGTGATGGCCTATTGCCTTCTCCTTAAAAGAAGCATTGTAACCCTGTGCAAAAGGAGAGGGATACACATTGGAAAGCTCACTAAAGCTGAGCTAATTGTGCAGCTGGAGAAGGATGACCATTTTAAGGAGCAGATTCCTGACACCGATGGGGCTACCGCAGAATCTGGGAGCAGCTGGAGCGGTAGCCAGGCATCCCCAAGAGTCTGGTCCCCAACCAGATGGGGGTCTTCACGATCGGGTTCCCCAGCAGGGGATCAGAGATGAATGGAACTGGAGCTGAGTCCAAGAGAGCAAGAGGACAGTGAGAGACAGCAAGAGCCCGAAAAAGGGCTACAGGAGAAGCAGCAGCAGCAGCGTGAACTGGCGGTGGTGGAACGGAGAGGCATAGGGGACTTCCCAGTGGTGAGTGGGAATAGACCCCGGGGTGCCAGTTCCGCAGGGAACCTCAATCCTAAATTGCTGCCCCTGGTTAAGGAGGGTGGGAATGTGAAGGCCCACCTCACTGCCTTGGAGCAGGCTGGTGATTGGAACCAGGGAGACTCTGCGGAAAAGCCCCGGGATCTAGCTCCCTTGCTGGCTCCCAAGGCCATAAACTCCATCATCCAGATGGGTGGGATGGTGGACGGACTTCTACCCCTGACCCCAATCCATATGTCTGCGTGGACTCTCCTGGGCTCAGGCCCTGCGGACCCCCAGTGGGAGCGGAAGGTGATGGTCAATGGAGAGACATTCTTGGGGTGGTGAAACCCTGGAACAGAGAGAACTGTGGTCAGGCCCAGGGTGGTGCACCCCCACCAGATGCTAAGGGGCTGTGTGACCTGGGTGAGGGTCCCAGGAATGGAACCAGTCACCCTGCCTATGGCCCAGATCCCTGTGCAGACCCAGGAGGGGTCGGGCTGGCTGGTGGTTGGGGTTCTCCAGAATATCGGCTGTGAGGTGCTGTTGGGGGGTGACTGTATATCTTTGGGACAGGATCCAGGCCCTGGCCCTGTAACGGCCGAGGAGTTGAATTTAAACCCAGGGAACAAATTGGCTAAGAGGAAAATGGTCAGTGAAAATGCAAATGACCTGGCTGGCAGAGGGAAGGAGCTGCTGGACCCTGGTTACCTGCCTGCCTGTAACCAGACCCCTAGGGTGGGGTGGAACAAAAAGATGCTCCCCACCCCCATGCACAATGGAGAGGTGGCTCAGGCAGTCTCTGATGCAGAGAGCAAATCAGCGAGCTCGCTGCCTGGCCCCACAGGGACAGCCAGGGCAGCGCTGGGCACCGGGGGAGCAGAGACCCCAGCTGAGTGGGGGGACACACAGGCAGGGCAGGACGTCTGCTAACCATGCTTGCCTGGTCCAGAGGTGCTGCCGGGAAGTGATTCCGCGGCAGGGAGGGAGCCACCAGGGACAGGGCTCAGGGGGGGTGGAGACCCCAGGCCCAGCCTGGGAGCTGCAGAAGGAGCCCGCCTTGAAGAAGCTGAGGGAGCTTGCTGGCTACAGCGCTGCAAACCCCCTTGGAGAAGGCTGCAGGGACAGATCCCGGTGGGAGAAGGGATTCCTGTGTGGGTGCCTAGGTTTCCTCTATGCAGTGCTTGAGTTTCTAGGTGGTGGAACAAGGATGCATGAGTGTTACAGAGGGGCCTGGACACAGAGAATGGCTGACACTCTGTATCCTAGCAACCGATGGCCCCGGGCCCTCCCCTGCAAAGGTGAAAGCTGAAGGTTTTCGAACAAAGGGATCAGGTGACCTCCTGGCCCGGGAAGCAGACAAAGGGGGAGGAGGGGCTGGATAGTTTCAGATTTGGAGCTGGCCGGAGAAGAGGGGAGAGAGGCAGACAGGGTCTGGCCTCCCTGCCCCGTTTGGAGCTGTGGGGTGAAATGCAGGGAGCCCCAGGCTGGGGTCTAAGCTCCTTGCCCCCCGGAAGAACCCGACTGAGGGGCCCTGGATGTACTGACAAGCTCTGGTTGGACGGTGTTCCTGGCATCTGTAATAAACCTTCTGTTCTACTGGCTGGCTGAGACTCCCAGTAAATCCGGGGAAGAGGGGTGCAGGGCCGGACTCCCCCACACTCCGTGACAGACCCTTAGGGCGGGGAGAAGCTAAGGGAACTTGCTGGCCACAGCGCTGCAAACCCCCTTGGGGAAGGCTACAGGGACAGATCCCTGTGGGAGAAGGAATCCCTCTGCCGGGAGTGGGCTTCTCAAGGGGAAGACATTAGGGGGGGTGAGTGATTTCTGGACCCAGGCTAAGTGGAAGAGAGCCTGTTTACTGGACCTAGTGAGGTTTTTATATCTGTGTGAAGTTTGATTAGACATAGAACTGCGTGTTCTATTTTATTTTATTTAGTAATTCACTTTGTTCTGTCTGTCACTACTTGAAATCACTTAAATCCTATTTTCTGTACTTATTAAAATCACTTTACACTTATTAAGTTTTCTGGAGTACGAGCTGGTACCTGGGGAAGGCAAACAGTTGTGCATATCTTTCTATCTTTGAAACATTAACAACAGTCCTAGTGCGTCACACCCTCACCCTCTCCCTCTCCCTCACCCTCACTCTCACCACCACCCCCACCCCCACACTCATCCTCACCCCCACACCTCAACCCTCACCCTCACCCCCACCCCTACCCCCACACTCACCATTACCCTCAACCTCACCCCCACCCCCACCCTCACCTTCACGCCCACCGCCACCCCCACCCTCACCCCAACCACCACCCTCACCCCTCCCCCAACCTCACCCTCACCCCTACCCCCACCCCCGCCCTCACCCTCTCCCTCACCCTCACCCTCATCCCCACCCCAAACCTCACCCTCACACTCACCGTAACCCCCACCATCACTCTCAACCTCACCCTCACCCACACCCCCACCCTCCAGCTCACCCACACTTTCACCGTCACCCTAAACCCCACCCCACCCCCACACTTACCCTCACTTTCACCCTCATCCTAACCCCCACCCCGAACCCCAGCCTTACCCTCTCCCCCACCCCCACCCTCACTCTCCCCCTAACCTTAACGCTAAACTTCACCCTCACGCTCACACTCACCCTAACTGTCGCCCTCACCCCAACCCCCCACGCTGACCCTCACCGTCACCCTCACCCTAACCCTAACCCTAACCCTAAACACTCACACTCACCCCCGCCCTCACCCTCTCCCTCAGCCCAACCCCCACACTCACCCTCATCCGCACCCCCACCCACACCCTCACCCCACCCCCAACCCCAGCCTATCACCCTAACCCCCACCCACCCCCACACTTACCCTCACCTTCACCCTCAACCTAACCCCCACCCCACCCCCACCATTACCCTCTACCCCACTCCCACCCCCACCCTCACCCTCAGCTTCACCCCCACCCCCACTCTCACTCTAACCTCAACACTAAACCTAACCCTCATCCTAACACTTGCCCTCACCCCAACCCCCAACGCTGACCATCACCATCACCCTCACCCTAAACCTAACCCTAAACACTCACCCTCGCCCCACCCTCACCCTCTCCCTCACCCCAACCCCCAAACCCACCCTCATCCCCACCTCCAACCCCACCTTCACCCTCACCCTCATCCTTACCCCAACCCCCACCCCCACGGCCACCCTCACCCCCACCCCACCCTCATTCTCACTCCAACCCCCACCCTCACCTTAACCTCAACCCTAACCCACACCCTCCCGCTCACCACCCACCCCAAAACCCACCCCGACCGTAACTCTTACCCTCACCCTAAGCCACACCCCCACACGCAGCCTCACCCTAACCCCCACCCCCACCCTCACCCTCACCCCCACCCCCAGCCCAACCTCACCTTCACTCTAGCCCTCACCCTGACCCTCACCCCCACCCTCACCCTCACCACAACCCCCACTCCCACCCTCAACCCCACCTTCAACCTCACCCTCAACCTCACCCTAAACCCCACCCATATCCTCAGCCTCACCCTCTCCCTCACCCCACTCCCACCACCACCCTCACCCTCACTCCCACCCTCACCCTCATTCTTACCCCAAGACCCCCACCCTCACCCCAACACCAAACCCCTCCCTAACACTCACCCCTCCCCCAAACTCATCCTCACCCTCATCCCTAACCCCACCCCCACCGTCACCCACTCCCTCACCCTCATCCCCACCCCCAACCTCACCCTCACCCTAACCCCCACCCCCAACCTCACCCTCACCCGACTCCCCACACTCACCCTCACCCCCACCCTCACCCCCACCATCACCCTCACCCTCATCCTTACCCCAACCCCCACCGCCACCCTCACTCCAACACCCACCCTCACCCTCCCACACACTCAAACACCCATCCTCACCCTCACTCCTACCATCACCCTCATCATTACCACAACCCACAACCCCACCGCCACCCTTAACCCACCCCCACCCTCACCCTCATGCCAACCCACACCCCCGCCCTCACACTAACCCCAACGCCCACCCTCACCCCCACCCCTACCCCCATCCTAACCCTCACCCTAAACCTCACCCTCACACTCACACTAACCCCCACCCCCACCCTCACCCACACCCCAACCCCCACCCACACCCCCACCTCCACCCTCACTCCCACCCCCACCCTCAACCTTACACCAACTCCCACCCCCACCGCCAACCTCACCCACACCCCCACCCTCACCCCCACCCTCACTCCCACCCCCACCTCCACCCTCACCCTCACCCTAATCCCAACCCCAACCCCCACCCCCACCCTCCCACTGACCCCGACCCCCACCCCGACCCTAACCCTCACCCTCACCCTAACACACACCCCCACCCTCACCCTCACACTAACCTCCACCCCCACCAGCCCCTCACTCTCACCCTAACCCTCCCCCTAACTCCCAACCCCAACCTCACCCTACCCTACCCTCACCCTCACTCTAACACCGACCCCCACACCCAATCCCACCTTCAACCTCACCCTCACCCTAACCCCCACCCATACCCTCAGCCTCACCCTCTCACCACTCCCACCCCCACCCCCACCCTCACTTCCACTCTCACCCTCATCCTTACCACAACCCACACCCCACGGCCACAATCACCCTCATCCCCACCCCCAACCTCACCCTCACACTCACCCTAACCCCCACCCTCACCCTCACCCTCACCCCCACCCCCATCCTCACCCACACTTTCACCGTCACCCTAAAACCCACCCCACCCCCACACTTACCCTCACCTTCACCCTCATCCTAACCCCCACCCCAAACTCCACCCTTACCATCTCCCCCACCACCACCCCCACCCTCACCCTCAGACTCACCCCCACCCACACTCTCACCCTAACCTTAACCCTAAACCTCACCCTCATGCTCACCCTCACCCTGTCGCCCTCACCCCAACACCCCACCCCAACGCTGACCCTCACCGTCACCCTCACCCTCACCCTAACCCTAACCCTCAACACTCACCCTCACCCCCACCCTCACCCTCTACCTCACCCCAACCCCCACACTCACCCTCATCAGCACCCCCACCCACACCCTCACCCTCACTCGACCCCCAACCCCAGCCTCACCCTCACACTCACCCTCATCCTTACCCCAACCCACCCCCACAGCCACCCTCACCCCAACCCCCAGCCTCACCCCCACCCCACTCTCATCCTCACTCCCATCCCGACGTTTACCCTAACTCCAACGACCACCCGCACCCACCCCATCCCCACCCGGACCGTAACCCTTACTCTCACCCTAACCCACACCCCCACACTCACCGTCACCCTACCCTCACCCTAACCCCACCCACATCCTCACACTCAGCCGCACATCTAACCCCACCCTCACCCGCTCCCTCACCCCCACATCCATCGCCACCCTCACCCTCAACCTCACCCCCACCCGCAGCCCAACCTCATGCTCACCCTCACCCTCACCCCCACCTTCATCCTCACCCTGACCCTCACCCTAACCCTCACCCATACCCTCAGCCTCACCCTCCTCTCCACCCCACTCCCACCCCACACCCCACCGCCACCCTCACTCCTACCTCCACCCCCACGCTCACCGTCACCCTAACACCACCTCATCCTCACCCTCACACATACCTCCACCCTCACCCTCTCCCTCACCCTCATCCCCCACCCCCAACCTCACTCTCACCCTAACCCCCACCCTCACCCTCACCCACACTTTCAACCTCACCCTAACACCCACACTTACACGCACCCTCACCCTCTCCCTAACCCCCACCCCCAAACTCACCCTCACCCCACTCCCACCCCCACCCTCACCCACTCCCTCACCCCAAACCCCACACTCACCCTCATCCGCACCCCCACCCACACCCTCACCCTCACCCCACCCCAACCCCAGCCTCACCCTCACTCCCACCCCCACCCTCACCCTCATCCTTACCCCAACCCCCCACTGCCACCCTCACTCCTACCTCCACCCCCACCCTCACCATCAACCCTAACCCCAACCTCATCCTCACCCTCACACCTACCCCCACCATCACCCTCTCCCTCACCCTCATCCCCACCCCCAACCTCACCCTCACCCTAACCCCCACCCTCACCCACACTTTCAACTTCACCCAACACCCACACTTACCCTCACCACCACCACCACCCCCACAGCGACCCTAACCCTCACCCTCACCCTAACCCACACCCCCACTCTGAACCTCACCCTCCGCCTCACCCACACCCTCACCCTCACCCAAACTTCCACATGCACCCCCACCCTCATGCTCACCCTAAGCTCAACATCCACCCGCACCCACATCCTCACACCACCCCCAACCTCATCTTCACCCTCACCCTCACCCTCACCCTGACCCCCACCCCCACCCTCACCCTCATCCGCACCCCCACCCACACCCTCACCCTCACCCCACCCCCAACCCCAGCCTCACCCTCACTCCCACCCCCACCCTCACCCTCATCCTTACCCCAACCCCCACTGCCACCCTCACTCCTACCTCCACCCCACCCTCACCATCAACCCTAACCCCAACCTCATCCTCACCCTCACACCTACCCCCACCATCACCCTCTCCCTCACCCTCATCCCCACCCCCAACCTCACCCTCACCCTAACCCCCACCCTCACCCACACTTTCAACTTCACCCAACACCCACACTTACCCTCACCACCACCACCACCCCCACAGCGACCCTAACCCTCACCCTCACCCTAACCCACACCCCCACTCTGAACCTCACCCTCCGCCTCACCCACACCCTCACCCTCACCCAAACTTCCACATGCACCCCACCCTCATGCTCACCCTAAGCTCAACATCCACCCGCACCCACATCCTCACACCACCCCCAACCTCATCTTCACCCTCACCCTCACCCTCACCCTCACCCTGACCCCCACCCCACCCTCACCCTCACCCTCACCCTCACCCTCATCCCCAGCCCCAACCTCACCCTAACCCCCACCCTCACCCTCAAACCCACCCTGACGCTCACCCTCACCCTCACCCCACCCTTATCCCCTCCCCCACACCCATCCCCACCCTCACATTCACCCTCACCATCACGCTCACCCCCACCCCCACCCCCAGTTTCACCCTAACCTGAACCCTAAACCTCACCCTCACCCTAACCCCCACTCCCACCGCACCCCCATCACATCCCTCACCCTCACTCTCCCACGCAACCTCACCCTCACCCCCAACCTCACCCTCACACTCACCCTCACTCCAACTCCCAACCCCACCCTAACGCTCTCCCTCACCCTCACCCCCACATCCACCCCACCCTCACCCTCGCCTTCACCCCACCCTCAACCTCATGTTCACCCTCACCCTCAACGCCACCCCCACCCTCAGCTTCACCCTCATCCCCACCACCCACCCCAACCCCACACTCACACTCTCCTCAAGTTGAGGGTGAGGGTGAGGGTGGGGGTGGGGGTGAGGGTTGGGGTGTGTATGGGGGTGGGGGTAAGGGTGATAGTGAGGGTGTTGTTGGGGATGGGGGCGAGGTTAAGGGGCGAGAGTTAAGATGAGGATGGGGGTGGCGGTGAGATTGAGGGTGAGGGTACGGCTGGGAGTGGGGTGAGGCTGGGGATGAGGGTGAAGCTGCGGGTGAGGGTGAGGGAGGGGATGGGTGGATCAATCCTGTTCCCGGCTATTGCCAAATCTCTCCTGGTATCCTCCTCCATAAAATATTTAAATGTACTGCTACGATTTTGGAAGAGATCGGTTTGTGAGAATACCTTACTACGATCAATTCAAACCTGTTCACTGCAAGTTAAAATTTCTCCTGGGATCCTCTTTCAAACGATAGTTGGATATGCTTCTGTGCTTTTTGTACACATCGGTTCGTGAAAATTCCTTCAAATGAGCATTTAAATTCTGTTCATTGCAACTGCCAAATTCATCATGGAATACCCCTCCAAAAGCCATTATGATGAACTGCTGGCGTTTTCGTACAGATCCGTTCGGGAGAATAGCTCACAAAGAACACTTCAATCCTGTTCACTGCTGCTGCCAAATTTCTCCTGGAATCATTTTCCAAAAAGCATGATGATGCATTGCTGGGATTTGGTACAGTTCTGTTTGACATAGATACTTAAAATGAGAATTGAAATCCTGTTCACTGATAGTTCGAAATTTCTACTGGAATCCTCCTTCAAAGGCTCTTTAGATGTACTGCTGCGCTTTTCGTACAAATCCGTTCGTGAGAATATCGCACAATGAGCATTTCAATCCTGTTCAACGAGTTCCAAATTATTCACGTAATCCTCTTCCACCAGCAATCATGCTGCTCTGCTGGGCTTTTAGGATAGATCCGTTCGTGAGAATACCGCACTACGATCAATTCAAACCTGTTCACGCCAAGTTCCAAATTTCTCCTCCAATCCTTTCAATCACCCGTTAGATGTGCTGCTGCGCTTGTTGTACACATCGCTTAGTGTTAATACCGCACAATGAGCATTTAAATTCTTTTCACAGATACAGACAAATTCCACCTGGAATCCTCCTCCCATAGCCATTACGCTGCACTAGTTGGCTTTTCGTACAGATCAGATAGTGAGACTGAACAATGAACAATTCAATACGGTTCACTGCTACAGCCAATTTTCTACTGAAATACTAATAGAAAAGCTATTATGCTACGCTGCAGGGCTTTCGGCAGTGATGGATTAGTAAAAATTCATAACAATGAGCATTTAAATCCTATTCTCTGTTTTGCCAAATTAATCATGGAAACCACCTCAACAAGTCATTACGATGCACTGGTGAGCTTTGGTACAGATGAATTCGTGAAAATTCCTTACAATGAGCATTTCAATTCTGTTAAAAGATAGTGACAAATTTCTCCGGGAATCTGTCTCCAAAAGAAAATTAGATTTACTGCTGCTCTTTTGGTAGATATCGGTTCGTGATAATTCCTCACAATGAGTATTCCAAGCCTGTTAACTACGAGTTCCAAATTTCTCATGGAAACCTCCTCCATAAACCATGATGAGGTATTGCTGGGTTAGGAAGGGATCAATTAGTCATAAATACTTAAATGAGAATTTCAATCCTGTTCACTGCTAATGGCAAATTTCTCCTAGAAACCTTTTTACAAAAGCTATTTAGATGTAACGCTGCGCTTTTGGTACAGACCCCTAACCCCCACCCCCACCCCTCCCTCTCACCCCCACCTCCACTCCCACCCTCACCCTCGCCCTAACACTAACCCCACCCCAACCCTCATCCACACCCTCACCAACACCCTCAGCCCCACACCCAACATAACCCTTAATCTCAACCTAACATTCACCCCATTCCCAGCATTACACTCATCCTCAATCTCACCGACACCCCCATCCTCACCTTCACCCTCTCCCCTAAACCTCGCCCCACCCCCACCCGCACCATCGACCTCACCCCCACCCCCCCAGCCCCACCCTCATACTCACCCTCACCTCCACCCCCACCCTCACCGGCACCCTCACCCCCACCCTCACGCTCACCCTCAACCTGAGGGAGAGGGTGAGTGTGGGGGTGGGGATGAGGATGAGGGTGAGGGTGGGGGTGGATGTGGGGGTGAGGGTGAGGGAAAGCGTTAGGGTGGGGGTGGGGTGAGGGTTAGGGTGAGGGAGGGGGTGTGGTTGGGGTTGGGGTGAGGGTGAGTGTGAGGGTGAGGTTGGGGGTGAGGGTGAGGTTGCGGGTGAGAGTGAGAGTGAGGGAGTTAATGGGGTTGCGGTGGGAGTGGGGTTAGGGTGAGTGTGAGGTTTAGGGTTAAGGTTAGGGTGAAAGTGGGGGTGTAGTGTGGGTTAGGGTGAGGGTGAGCGTGGGGGTGGGTTTGAGGTTGAGGATGGGGGTTAGGGTGGGGGTGGGGATGAGGGTGAGGGTGAGAGTTAGGGTGTGGGTGAGGCTGAGGATAAGGTTCAGAGTGGGCGTGTGGGTTAGGGTGAGGGTTAGGGATGCTGTGGGGTGGGGGGGTGGGTGAGGGTGAAGATGAGGTTGGGGGAGGGGTGAGGGTGTGGGTGGATGTTGGGGTTAGGGTGAGCATGAGAGTGAGGGTGCGTGTGGCAGTTAGGGTGAGGGTGAGGGAGAGGGTGGGGTTGGGGGTGGGGGTTGGGGTGAGTGTAAGGGTGAGGGTAGAGTGAGGGTGAGGTTTGGGGGTGAGAGTTAGGGTGAGGGTTAGGTTGTGGGTGAGGCTGAGGGTGAGGTTCAGAGTGGGGGTGTGCGTTAGGGTGAGGGTGAGGGTTAGGGTCGTGGTGGGGGTGGGGGTTTAGGTGAGGGCGAGGGTGGGGATGGGGTTGGGAGTGAGGGTGAGGTTGGCGTTGCGGGTGAGTGTGGCAGTGGGCGTGGGGGTGGTGGTTGGGAGTGGGGGTGAGGGAGTGGTTGAGGCTGAGGGTATAGGTGGGGGTTAGGGTTAGGGAGAGGGTGAAGGTGGGGTTCGGGGTGCGGGTAGGGGTTGAGGTGAGGGTGAGGTTGGGGGTGGCGGTGGGGTGTAGTGTTAGGGTGAGGGTGGGGGTGGGACTTGGGGTTAGGGTGAGAATGGGGTGTGGGTCAGGGTTGGGTTCGGGTGGGGGTGGGGGTGGGTTTGGGTGTGGGGATGGTGGTGAAGGTGAGGGTGGGGGTGGGTGTTGGAGTGAGGGTGAGGTTTCGGGTTAAGGTTAGTGTGAGAGTGGGGGTGGGGGTGAGGATGAGGGTGAGGGTGGGGGTTGGCGTGGGGGAGAGGGTAAGGGTGGGATGTGGGTTAGGGTGAGGGTGAGGGTGATGGTGAGGTTGCGGGTGAGGGTGAGGGTGAGTGTGAGGGTTATGGTCTTGTTGGGGTGGGGGTTGTGGTGAGGGTGAGGCTACGGGTGGAGGTGAGGGTGGGGGTGTGGGTGAGATTGAGGGTGGGGTGAGGGTGAGCGTGGCAGAAAGGGGTGGGGATGGGGGTTGGGTTAACGGTGGGGATGGGGTGGTGGTGGTGGTGGGGGGGGTGAGGCAGAGGGTGAGGGTGAGGGTGGGTGTGCGGGTTAGGGTGAGGGTGAGGTTTGGGGTGGGGTGGGGGTGGCGGTGAGGGGTGAGGGTGGGGGAAGGGTTAGGGTGGGGGTTGGGGTTAGCGTGAGGGTGAGGGAGGGTGTGGGTGTGGGAGTGAGGGTGGGGGTGGGGGTGAGGGTGGGGGTGAGGATGGCGGTGGGGGTGGGGGTTGTGGTAAGGATGAGGGTGAGGGTGGGCAGTGGCGTGGGCGTGGGGGGTGGGGTGGGAGTGGGGGTGAGAGAGTGGTTGAGGCTAAGGGTATGGGTGGGGGTTAGGATTAGTGTGAGGGTGAAGTTGGGGTTTGGGGTGGAGGTCGGGGTTGTGGTGAGGGTGAGTTGGGGGGTGGGGTGGGTGGTAGGGTGAGGATGAGGTTGGGAGTGGGGCTTGGAGCTAGGGTGAGGGTGAGGGTGGGGTGCGGGTCAGGGTTGGGTTGGGGTGGGGATGGAGGTTGGCGTGAGGGTGAGGGTGGGTGTGGGTGTGGGGCTGGGGGTGAGGGTGGGGGTTAGGGTGGGGGTTAGGGTGAGGGTGAGGTTGGGGGTGGGGATGGTGGTGAAGGTGAGGGTAGGGGTGGGTGTTGGGGTGAGGGTGAGGTTTAGGGCTAAGGTTAGGGTGAGAGTGGGGGTGGGGGTGAGGGTGAGGGTGGGGGTGGGGTGGGGGTTGGTGTGGGGTTGAGGGTGAGTGTGAGGTTGTGGGTGGGGGTGGGAGTGGCGTGAGGGGAGGTTGAGCATGGGGGTGGGGTTGGGGGGTTGGGGTGAGGGTGAGGGTTAGGCTGAGGGTGGGGGTGGCAGCCATGGGCGGCAGATGCCAATGAGTCCAAGAAACCCCCGCATCTGCTTCTTGGTAGAAGGTAACGGGCACCGCTGAATGGCCGGAATGCGGGCTGGATCCCTCTGTTGGCCCTTCCAGATGACCCCGAAGAGGTACTGAGAGTCAGGGTGGACAGGGATGCTAAAAGAGGCTGATTTTAGGTCAATAGCAGTAAACCATTGGGCATCCAGGGGATCTGGCTGATAATGGTGGCCAGATCCTGGCACAACGACGTGGAGGGGAACGATATACCTAGAGCCCAGCCATAAGTCCTGAACAAAACGCCACTCCATGGGGTCTCCCTCCTTCTTGGGCGGCTTTTTTGACTGGAAGAATAGGAGCGTTGCATGGGGAGCGTTGGGCCTTAACAAGGCCCTGCTTTACAAATCCTTCTACAATAAGGCGTATGCCTTCCCTAGCTTTTAACAATAAAGGATACTGGGGAACAGATGGGGGAAGCAAGGAGGCCTTGACCTGGATGCGGACAGGCTCCACGGAGAGGAGCAGTCCCACATCAGTGTCTGAAGTTCCCCACAGGACGGCGGCAGGCCTGCCAAATCTGGGGGAGAGGGGGAAGGAACATTCTTTTCTTTGGGAGGAGTGTTCCTTCCCTGTAACCATTACCTTAGGCTTGAATATTGACCGTGGATGGCTCGGTCCATTACCTTAATTGAATTTATTTCCTTTCAATTAAGTAGCCTCTTAACGTTGGTATAGGCACTTCCACCTTCTCATATTTCTTTGAATGTATAAATATCTGTTCACTGTCTGTTCCATTCCATGCATCCGAAAGCTTATGCTGCAATAGATATGTTAGTCTCTAAGGTGCCACAGGTATTTTTCTTGTTTTCTTTTTGCTGACACAGACCAACACAGCCACTACACTGAAACCTTCCCTGCAATAACCTCATCAGTAAGCCCCCCTCCCCCAGGAATGCAGGTTAAAGTGGCCTCAAGTTTACAAAGTTGCCCAGGGGCAATCGTGTCTAAAATGACCCAGTTGTCCGCACTGGAAACAATTTCCCGAGGGCTGGGGCAGGCAAGATCCTCTCCCCCAGTACCCTGAAATCCTCTGCCTCGACCACATCCGCGACCCCGAGCACCCCCACAGCCACCATGGAAGGCTAAAGCCATCAGCTTATACTCCTCCTTCCTATCCTTTTTGCTACGCTCTTTCTCCATTTCCCACGCAAAAGTCAGCTACATCCAACACTGAGCTGACAGACTCACCACCCCACCCAGGGCAGAAATTCAAAAAATAGTCCCGTACAGGGGGCAAGGACTGAGTCACAAAATGTGAAATAAAGGTAGGATGATCCTCCCTTCTCTCAGAGTTCAGCTGGGTGAACATCCGAGCCCCCTCCAATAACCATGACCAGAATTGTCTGGGGGGTTAATAGGGTTCCTGCCGAATTTGCAGGAATTTAACCTGATTAGGTGGGCGGGGCGGTGAGCCATGTCTCTCAGTCTGCCCAACAATCTTTCCCTGTCTGTTCTTAGCTGAGTTCTTCTAGCCTCTGTCCATTCCTGTGGACCCTCAGTCCGTCTATTCATCCAAACAACATTCCCGGGTCCACATCACCCCATTCTCTTTCTGCCGTCCACAATCTACTTCTCTCCTGTCCTGTCAAAACCCTTTCTAACAACTGGTAAACATCTGCATAAGTAGGATTATGACTTGTAAACAATCATTCCACTAATTCTAAAACCCTCTGAGGCTTATCTCCGAAAGTCCCTGCCAGCCTTCTCCATTCCTTAAGATCCCATTCAAGCCATCCTTTTGTTTCAACAATATTAGAACACCATCAGTACCCAGAAAAGGCTGATCATATACCTGAAGAGGCATCTGGAGGGGGCGGTCTCTTAGGACTACTTTGCTCCAGAGCTTCTTCAATTTTATTCTGCAATTCTTTGATTTTATTCTGCAATTATTGTCGTCGTAGCCCCTCTGCCACACTACGAGTGATCATTCTGTCCGGAGAGGAGTCTCCCCCTTCTTCCCATCCAGTTTCGTCAGACTCCAAAGGGGAGACCGGCAAAAGCACTTCCGACCCCTGAGGAGCGCCCTCAAGGGAAGGATACATCGGGGCAGGGGCGGAAGGAATCAAATGGCGAGCTCAAACACGCCATGGCTTACATTCTTCATTAAAATAACTTGGGGGAGGGATATCCTCCTTGGAAGAGGATCGGACTACCATTATCTTTACAGATTTCCACAGTCCCTCTGCAAAATCCCAACAATACCAATAATCCAGCTGTCATGGATGGTTGTCTTTGAGTTGGCCCCTTACTCCGCTTAAGGCAGCCTGCTCAAAAGAACCATACATAGGCCACCGTTCCTCCGGATTGGCCAATACGGCAGTATATCCAGTCCAGGCTGTCACACACAGAGTGTACAATTTCCTTTTAGTCATTCCCTTTTGGACCGGCAATTTTCCTTCATCCCACAACTTATTCATAATGCCCAAAGAGCTCCCAACAGGGACACTAATCCCTTGCCCCATGGCGTCTGACAGGAGCTTTCCAACTGACACTTATCCTGCAGTCCGGCAGTCCACCCCTCGATCTCAGAGTGACCGGGAGAAATCTCCCGTGGCGCCTGCCAGTCTGAGAAAGAGTGAACCAACCGCCAGACATAGGAGCCACACCAGAAGGATCCTGGACGAGCCCCCAGATTGTTAGGTAAAAATCAGCTTGTCCTTACTCACCGTCCCAACACCGGGTGATGCGGAGCTGGACTGTAGCTCACAAGCTGTCAGAAGCCATGTAAGAAACACACTGAGTCCTAGAAGCTTTGATCAAACGGCACACAACTCCCTCCGCAGCTAGCCGCTGTGGAGGAGTGTGACAACTTTATTCACGATGAGCACCAACATATATAGGAAGACAGACAAAGAGGGCACTACAATCTCATTCCAGGCTATCCTGCTCAAACTGGTTTCTTATAGTTACTCAATTTAAGCAGGGGGACAGAAAAAGCCGATGCAAGGATATTTGTGTAAGATAAATGGATTTTGTGCAAGGCCACAGCAAGGCCAGAAGATTTTATTGCTGAGAGATTAGGGAGCATTTTTATGATAGAGGCCTTGCTAATTTTATGACAGGGGCCTTGCTTAGCTAACAGAAGCAGAAAGAATCAGGGAGGAGGTTGCCCACAAGAGAGCTATGGAGGCCCAGAAGCATGAACTGGCTATTGCAGAGTTGAAGAGTCGAAACCCTTCAGCGGCCGGCTCCACTTCCCCAAAAATCCCCAAATGGGAGTGTCTATGCCCCCAGTATGATGAATCCAAGGATATAGCCGAATATTTTATCACCTTTGAGAGACTGTGCTCCCTCCATGCGATCCCTGAAGATCAAAAAATGACCACCTTGATAGCCAAATTGACTGGCAGAGCTCTGGACATATTCAATAAGATGCCCATTGGTGATGCCTCCAATTATGGTAAATTTAAGGAACTGGTTTTGAAACCGTTTCAGGTTACACCTGAAACCTACAGGGTTAAATTCAGGAGTCTTAAGAGGGGAGATGGATTAAGTAATGTGGCTTATGCAAATGAAATGACAGTTCTGGTAGATAAGTGGGTGAGGGGAAAAGACATTACAACCTTTGAAGGAATGTGTGCTTTGGTTGCTCAGGAACAATTCCTGAATATGTGCAGTGATGATGTAAAACAGTACTTGTGGGACAAAAAGGTAAAAGCCGTGGGTGAATTAGCTGGGTTTGCAGACTCTTATGAGCAGGCGCAAGCTGCAATTAAGCATAACCCACTGGCAGAGGGGTACAGGGTTGGGGGAAAACAGAGTCACCGTGTTACCCCTGGGAAAAAGGAGGCTGGGCGCTCACCTCCCCATTCCCCTAGTACTCGTCCCAAATTCCCTGTACAAGCAGAGGAGCCCAGGAGGTGCTATCAGTGTAAATCCACCGAGCACCTGAGAGATAAGTGTCCCCTGCTGAGTGAAAACAGGCATCAAGTGGCCCATGAAGCTGCTGCCTCTTTCCACACAGGGTTCCTGAAGTTGACATCTACCCGACCAAGCAGTGAGCATGTGCATGCTGTTAAACTGAATGGGAAGTTAATCACTGGGTTGAGAGATACAGGTGCTGAAATTTCTATAGTTAGGAGGGACCTGATCCAAGAGAAGGATTGGTTGCCAGGTAAAGTGGCGGAATTGGAGCTGGTGGGTGGCTACAAAGTCATTGCACCTTTGGCTAAAGTACACATGCAAACGGAAAATTTGCAGGCTGAGCTAACGGTGGCAACAGTATCACACAATTTTGCACCGTTTCTACTGGGAAATGATTTCTTTACTGTGGCAGAGTCTGTCCCAGGGTCGGGTGGCAGCAAGCAGGAGCCTTGTGCTGAAAACCCCAGGGTTGGCGGTGAAGTCACAGGGACTGCAGCTGTGGCGGCAGGGATGGCTGTGGCCAGTTCCTGTCCTGTAATCATCTCCCCGGGGGAGGGGAATGTTCTACCTCATAGCAAGGGGGGAATTTTGCGGGCCACTGAAGGGTCTGTCTTAGCTTGCAGCTGTGAGCCCACAGCTGGACCAGGGTCACCTTCTCTTCAGGGGGACACCGGGGTGTCTGGCCCAGAGGGAAGCCCAGGGAGGGAAGGTGAGGGGGGGCCAGAGAGCCCGCCCACCTTTTGTCAGGAGGATCTTGCCCAGGAGGAGGGTGAAAAGTCTGCATGGAAGATGCCAGACCCCTATCCTGTGGATCAGGTTACAAGGGAAAGCTGGGGGTCAGACCTCCTGGAAGGGGGAATCCGTCCAGCTGACTGTGGGGAATCAGGAGGCAGCCGGTGGGGCCCCAGAAGTATCATCACCGGCTATTGTACCTGGCCCGGGGTAAGGAAGAAGATCCCTGGAGATCCCTGCCCATCAGAGAGGAACCTTTCCAGAAGGTGGCTATGGATAAAGTGGGGGTCCCCAGCAAGGTCCTTACAGACCAGGGATCCAAGGTCATGTCAGCCCTGCTCCGGGAGGGCGTGTGGGAGAAAGGTGGGGTCTGGCCCACCTGGGCCTCTGCAGATCACCCTCAGTCCAAGGGGCTGGTGGAGAGAGTTCAGGGGACCGTGAGGCTGATGCTGAGGACTTGTATAAATCAGCATCCACAGGACTGGGACAAGTACCTGCCCCACCGATGGCACAGGGAAGTGCCCCAGGAATCATCAGGGGGCTTCCCTTTGCAGCTGTGGTATAGGAGGAGAGTAAGGGGACCCCTAGAACCGGTAAGGGATGATTGGGAGGAGAAGGGGGAAGACCCCCTGGTGGATCTCTCCCCTGAGATGGGAGCCCATCCTCCCCTCAGGTGTCCCCCAGTCAGAGTAACTGGGAAAACAGCCCGGAACCTGAAGAGAGAGGCCAAGGACATGCTGGCTTTAGAGGTGATCCAGTCATTCAGCAGCCCAGGGCTGGCCAAGGTGGAGGCGATCAGAGATTGGCCTGTTCCCCAGACCAAGAAACAGGTCCAGGCCTTTAGCGGGATGGCGGGGTAGCTCCCTAGCTGCCCCCATCACTAAGCTATGTAAGAAGGGGAAGCCAGACGAGGCAGTCTGGACCTAGCAGTGCCAGAGGACTCTCTGTGCGCTGAAGGAGGCTCTAATCCAGGGGCCGATAAATCGAGTAAACCCAGACAGGGCCAAGCCCTGTACAGTGTTCACCGAAGCCTCAGACACAGGGCTGGGCGCGGTGCTAATGCAGGCCTATGCGAAGGGTGGGAGACCCCCCCTGTGACGGGTTGGGGTCACAGAGACCTGCTTGGTGCTGCCACCTGGTGTGTCAAGGCCACTTCTGTGCCTGCCTCCAGGCCTTTTCCAGCGCTCTTACCTTTGACACCCAGGTGCCCAGCTCCCTAAGCGGTCTAAACCCTGCATCCCGTTTTACCCTGCATAAGGCTTATACAGGGTAAACTCATAAATAGTTTGCCTTCTATTTCAAAGATAGAAAGATATGCACCACTGATCGCTCTCCCAAGGCACTAACTCGTACTCCAGGAAACTTAATAAGTGAAAAGTGATTTTAATAAGTACAGAAAATAGGATTTAAGTGATTTCAAGTAGTGACAGACAGAACAAAGTGGATTACTAAATAAAATAAAATAGAACACGCAGTTCTATGTCTAATCAAACTTCACACAGATATAAAAACCTCACTAGGTCCAGGAAACAGGCTCTCTTCCACTTAGCCTCTTCCACTTAGCTCCAGCAATCACTCACCCCCCCTAATGTCTTCCCCTTGGGAAGCCCACTCCCGGCACAGGGATTCCTTCTCCCACAGGGATCTGTCCCTGTAGCCTTCCCCAAGGGGGTTTGCAGCGCTGTGGCCAGCAAGTTCCCTTAGCTTCTCCAAGGCGGGATCCCTCTGCAGCTCACTGGCTGGGCCTGGGGTCACCGCCCCACTGAGCCCTGTCCCTGGTGGCTCCCTCCCTGCCGTGGAATCACTTCCCGGCAGCACCTCTGGACCAGGCAAGCCTGGTTGGCAAGCGTCCTGCCCTGCTTGTGTGTTCCTCTACTCAGCTGGGGTCTCTGCTCCCCCCGTGCACAGCGCTGCCCTGGCTGTTCCTGTGGGGCAAGGCAGCGAGCTCGCTGCTTTGGTAACAGCATCAGAGCCAGCCTCTCTGGTGTGCAGGGAGGTGGGGAGCATCTCTCTGTCCCACCCCGCCCTAGGGGTCTGGTTACAGGCAGGCAGATATCCCGTGCCTGGCAGCTCCTCCCTGCTGCCTGCCAGGTCATTTGCATTTTCACTGACCATTTCCCTCTTAGCCAATTGGTTCCCTGAGTTCAAATTCAAATCCAGGGCCTGGATCCGGTCCCAAAGATACACAGTCACCCCCCAACAGCACCTCCCAGCTGATATCCTGGAGCACCCCAACCACCAGCCAGCCCGACCCCTCCTGGGTCTGCACAGGGATCTGGGCCATAGGCAGGGCGAACGGGTCCATCCCTGGGACCCTCACTCAGGTCACACAGCCCCTCAGCATCTTGTGGGGGTGCACCACCCGGGGCCTGACCACAGTTCTCTCTGTCTCAGGGTCTCGCCGCCCCAAGAATGTCTCTCCATTGACCATCAGCAGTTCATGCTGCTGCTGCTTCTACTGTAGGTCTCTCTCGGGCTCTCGCTGTCTCTCACAGTCCTCTGGCTCTCTCGGACTCATCTCAAGTCCCATTTGTCTCCGATCCCCTGCTGTGGAACCCGATCATGAAGACCCCCATCCGGTTGGGGACCAGAATCTTCGGGATGCCAGGCAACCGTTCCACCTGCTCCCAGATCCTGCCGGGGCCATCAATTGCTAGGATACAGAGTGTTGGCCCTTCTCTGTGTCCAGGCCCCTGCCCCTAGGGCTCTGTAACAATCATGCACCCTTGTCAAACCACCTAGATACTCAAGCACTGCATAGGGAAACCGAGGCACCCACACAGTACTCAGGGAAAACATTAACAACAGTCCTAGTTCGCCACACCCTCACCCTCTCCCTCTCCCTCACCCTCACTCTCACCCCCACCCCCACACTCATCCTCACCCCCACACCTCAACCCTCACCCTCACCCCCACCGCTACCCCCACCCCCACACTCACCCTCAACATCACCCTCACACTCACCCTCATCCCCACCCCGACCCCCACCCCCACCCCCACCCTCATCCTCACTCCCACCCCCAACTTCAACCTCACTCCCACCCTCACCCTCACCCTTACCCCAACCCCCACTCCCACCGCCAACCTCACCCCAACCGCCACCCTCACCCTGACCCTCACCCCGACCCTCACTCCCACCCCCACCCACACCCTCACCCTCACCCTAAGCCCAAACCCCACCCCCCACCCTCCCCCTAACCCTCCCCCTACCTCCAAACCCCAACCTCACCCTCACCCTATCCTCACCCTCACCCAAACCCCCACCCCCGCACCCAGCCCCACCTTCAACCTCACCCTCACACTATCCCCCACCCATACCCTAAACACGCACGCTCACCCCCACCCTCACCATCTGCCTCACACCAACCCCCACACTCACCCTCATCCCAACCCACACGCACACACTCACCCTCACCCCCACCTCCAAACCCACCCTCATCCGCACCCTTACCCCAACCCCCACCCTCACCCCCACACCCACCCTCATCCTCACCCTAACCCCCAACCCCATCCTCACCCTCACCCTAACCCTCACCCCCACCCTCAAACTCACACTCAGCCACACATCCACCCCCATGCTCACCCTCACCCCTCCCCCAACCTCATCTTCACGCTCACCCTCACCCCCACCCCCAGCCCAACCTCACCCTCACTCTAGCCCTCACCCTGACCCTCACCCTAGCCCTCAGCCTCACCCTCTCCCTCACCCCAATCCCAACCCCAACCCCACCCTCACCCTTACTCCCAGCCCCACCCTCACTCCCACCCTAACCCTCATCCTTACCCCAACCCCCAGCCCCACCCCCACCCTCACCCTCTCTCCACTCCCACCCCCACACTCACCCTCTCCCTCACCCCAACCCCCACACTTAGTCTCATCCCCACTCCCACCCACACTCTCACCATCACCCCACCCCCACCCCTCACCCCCACCCCCACCCTCATCCTCACACCCACCTCCACCCTCACCCTATCCCCAACCCCCACCCACACCCTCCCGCTCACCACCCACCCCATCCCCACCCCGACCGTAACCCTTACCCTCACCCTAACCCACACCCCCACTCGCACCCTCACGCCAACCCCCACCCCCACCTTCACCCTCACCCGCTCCCTCACCCCCACATCCATCCTCAACCTCACTCCCACCCCCACCCTCACCCTCATCCTTACCACAACTCCCACTCCCACCGCCACCCTCACCCCCACCCTCACTCCCACACCCACCCTCACCCTCACCCTAACCCCAACCCCCACCCTCACCCTTCCCCCACCCTCACCCCTCACCCCCACCCCACCCCCAACCTCATCCTCACCCTAAACCGCACCCCCACCCTCACCCTCACTATCTGCCTCACCCCCACCCCGACCCCGCAACCTCACTTTCCCCCTCACCCTAACCCCCACCCCAATCCCACACTTACCCTCACCCTAACCCACACCCCCACCTCACCCTTACCCTCTCCACCACCCCAACCCCAACCCTCACCCTCATCCTCACCCACACCATCACTCTCACCGTAACCTTAACCCGAAACCTCACCCTCACGCTCACCCTCACTCCAACACCCACCTTCACCGTCACCCTAACCTCCACCCCCACCCTCTCCCTCACCCCCAGCCCCTCACCCAAACCCACCCCCACCCTCACCCTCACCCCAACCCCCACCCGCACCCGAACACAACCCTGACCCACACCCCACCCTCACCCTAACCCCAAGCCGTACCCCCCACCCTCACCCTAACCCTACCCCCCACCGCCACCCCCAACCTCACCCTCACTCCCACCCCCACAACCACCTTCACCCTCACTCCCACCCTCACCGTCAAACTTATCACAAACCACACCCCAACTGCCACCCTCACCCACACCCCAACCCTCACCCTCACTCTCACCCTCACTCCCACCCCCACCCTCGCCATCACCCTAACCCCAACCCCCACCCTCACCGTCACCCTCACCCCCACCCCACCTCCACACTTACCCTCAACCTCACCCTAACCCACACCCCCTAACCCACAGCCACGCTTAACCTCTCCCCCAGCCCCACCCCCACCCTCACCCTCAGCCTCACCCCCACCCCACTCTCACCCTAACATTAACCCTAAACCTCACCCTCACCCTAACCCTCGTCCTCACCCCAATCCCCCACCACCACGCTGACACTCACCGTCACCCTCACCCTCACCCTCACCCTAACCCTAAACATTCACCCTGATCCCACCCTCACCCTCTCCTCCACCCCAACCCCCACACTCACCCTCATCCCCACCCACACTCACCCTCACCCTACCCTCACCCTAAACCCCACCCCCACCCTCATCCTCAAACTCACCCGCACATCCAACCCCACCCTCACCCGCCCCTTCACCCCCACATCCACACCCACGCTCACCCTCACCCTCACCCCTCCCTCAACCTCATCTTCACCCTCACCCTAACCCCCACCCCAGCCCAACCTCACCATCACTCTCACCCTCATCCTTGCCCTCACCCTGACCCTCACCCCCACCCCCAACCTCACCCTCACCCTAACACCCACACTCTCCCTCCCCCCCCCCCAACCCCCCCACACACCCCCAACCCCACCTTCAAACTCACCCTAACCCCCACCCATACCCTAAGCCTCACCCTCTCCCTACCCCCACTCCCACCTCCACCCGCACCCCCACCCTCACCCTCACTCCCACCCTAACCCTCATCCTTACGCCAACACCCACCCCCACTGCCACCCTCACCCCCACCCCCACCCCCACCCTCACCCTCACCCGCACCCCCACCCTCACTCCCACCCTAACCCGAACCCCCACCATCACCCTCACCCTCACCCCTCCACCAACCTCATCCTCACCCGCAACCCCATCCCCATCCTCATCCTCACTCCCACCCCCACAGTCACCCTCACCCCAACCTCCCACCCCAACACTGACCCTCTCCGTCACCCTCACCCTCACCCTAACCCTAAGCCTAACCCTAAACACTCACACTCAACTCCACCCTCACCCTCATCCGCACTTTCACCCTGACCCTAACCACCACCCCCAGAGTTAACCTCACCCTCACCCTAACCCACACCCCAACTCCCACCCTTACCCTATCCCCCACCCCAAACCCCACACTCACCCTTATCCCCACCACACCCACACCCTAACCCTCCCCCCACCACCACCCCCCACCCTCACCCTAACCCTCAACCTCATCCTTACGCCAAACCCACCGCCACCGCCACCCTCACCCCAAACTCAACCCTCACCCCCACCCTCACCCTCATCCTCACACCCACCCCCACCTCACCCTATCCCCAACCCCCACTCGCACCCTCCCGCTCACCACCCACCCCATCCCCACCCGCTCCCTCACAACCACATCCACCCTCAAACTCACTCCCACCCCATCCTCACCCTCATCCTTACCACAACCCCCACCCCCACCGCCACCCTCACCCCCAACCTCAACCTCACCCCCACCACCACCCTCACTCCCACACCCACAACCACCCTCACCTTCACTCTAACCACAACCCCCACCCTCACCCTCACCCTTCCGCCACCCTCGCCCCTCACACCCACCCCCACCCTAACCCCTCCACCAACCTCATCCTCACCCTCACCCGCACCCCACCCTCACCCTCTCCCTCACCCTCATCCCCAACCTCACCCTCACCCACACTTTCACCCTCACCCTAACCCCCAGCCCACCCCCACACTTACCCTCAGCCTCACCCTAACCCCCACCCCCACCCTTACCCTCTCCCCCAACCCCACCCCCCACCCTCAACCTCAACCTCAACCCCACCCTCACCCTAACCTTAACCCTAAACCTCACCCTCACGCTCACCCTCACCCTAACCCTCAACCTCACCCCAAACCCCCACCCCTACACTGACTCTCACAGTCACCCTCACCTTCACCCTAACCCTGAACACTCACCATCACCCCACTCCCACCCCACCCTCACCCTCACCCCACCTCCACCCCCACACTCAATCCCACCCTCACCCTCATCCTTACCACAAACTACACCGCCACCGCCACCATCAACCCCACCGCCACCCTAACCCTCAGCCTCAACCCCACCCCACTCTCACACTAACCTTAACCCTAAACCTCACCCTCACACTCACCCTAACCCTCACCCCAAATCCCCATCCCCACGCTGACCCTCAGAGTCACCCTCACCCACACCCTAACACTAACCCTAACCCTAACCCTAAACACTCACTCTCACCCTCACCCCACTCCCACACCCTCCCTCACCCTCTCCCTCACCCCAACCCCCACACTCACTGTCATCCCCACCCGCACCCACACGCTCACCTTCACTCCCACCCCACCCTCACACTCACTCCCACCCTCACCCTCATCCTTACCACAAACCACACCCCAACCGCCACCCTCACACCCACCCCCACCCTCACCCTAACACTCACCATCACCCGCACCCCCACCCTCACTCCCACCCCCACCCTCACCCCCACCCTCAACCTCACCCTGACCCCTCCCCCACCCTCACCCTCACCCCTACCCCCACCTCCACCCCCACCCTCACCCTCATCCTCACCCACAACCTCACCCTCACCCTCACCCCCACCCTCACCCTCACCCACACTTTCACCCTCACCCTAACCCCCACCCCACTCTCACACTTACCCTCACCATCACCCTAACCTGCACCCCCTCACCCTCAGCCTCACCCCCACCCCCATTCTCAACCTAACCTTAACCCTAAACCTCACCCTCATGCTCACCCCAATCCCACACCCACACTCACCCTCACCCCAAATCCCCACACCCACACTGACCCTCTCCGTCACCCTCACCCTCACCCTAACCCTAACCCTAAACACTCACCCTCAACTCTACCCTCACCCTCATCCACACTTTCACCCTAACCCTAACCACCACCCCCAGTGTTACCCTCACCCTCACCCTAACCCCCACCCCCACCCCCACCATTACCCTCGCCCCCACCCCAAACCCCACACTCACCCTCATCCCCACTCCACCCACACCCTCACCCTCTCCCCACCACCACCAACACCCTCACCCTCATCCTTACCCCAACCCCCACCGCCACCCTCACCCCAACGTCCACCCTCACCCCCACCCTCACCCTCATCCTCACAACCACCTCCACCCTCACCCTATCCCCAACCCCCACCCACACCCTCCCGCTCACCACCCACCCCATCCCCACCCCGACCGTAACTCTTACCCTCACCCTAAACCAAACCCCCACTCGCACCCTCACGCTAACCCCCACCCCCACCTTCACCCTCACCCGCTCCCTCACCCCCACATCCATCCTCAACCTCACTCCCACCCCCACCCTCACCCTCATCCTTACCACAACCCCCACTCCCACCGCCACCCTCACCCCCACCCTCACCCTTCCCCCACCCCTCACCCCCACCCCCACCCCACCCCCAACCTCATCCTCACCCTAAACCGCACCCCCACCCTCACCCTCACTATCTGCCTCACCCCCACCCCGACCCGCAACCTCACTTTCCCTGGGCCCTCACCCAAACCCCCACCCCAACCCCACACTTACCCTCACCCTCACCCTAACCCACACCCCCACCCCACCCTTACCCTCTCCACCACCCCAACCCCAACCCTCACCCTCATCCTCACCCACACCATCACTCTCACCGTAACCTTAACCCGAAACCTCACCCTCACGCTCACCCTCACTCCAACACCCACCTTCACCATCACCCTAACCTCCACCCCCACCCTCTCTCTCACCCCCAGCCCCTCACCCAAACCCACCCTCACCCCAACCCCCACCTGCACCCGAACACAACCCTGACCCACACCCCACCCTCACCCTAAACCCAAGCCGTACCCCCCACCCTCACCCTAACCCTACCCCCACCGCCACCCCCAACCTCACCCTCACCCTCAACTCAACCCCCACCCGCAACCCCAACCCCACCTTAACCCTCTCCCTAACCCTAACCCCCACCCATACCCTCAGCCTCAACCACAGCCCTCACCCCCATTCCCACCCCCACCCTAACCCTCACCCTTACCCCAACCACCACCCCCACACCCTTACCCTAGCCCTCACCCGAACCCCCCACCCACATGCTCAACCTCACCCCACCCTCACCCTAACCCTAACCAAAACCCTAAACATTCACCCTCACGCTCACCCTCACCCCACGCCCACACTCAACCTCAAACTTACCCTAGCCCTCGCCCCACCCTCAGCCTCATCCTCAACCCCACCCCCACGCCCAACCTCACCCCCACCCTCATCCTTACCCCAACCCCCACCCCCACCGCAACCCTCAGCCCCACCCCCACCGTCACCATCACCCTCAAACCCAACCCCACCTGCACACTCACTCCAACCCCCACCCTCACCCTTACCCTCACCACCACCACCACCCCCACAGCGACCCTAACCCTCACCCTCACCATAACCCACACCCCCACTCTGAACCTCACCCTCAGCCTCACCCACACCCTAACCCTCACCCTAACTCCCACCCTCAAACCCCACCCTCTCCCTCACCCTCTCCCTGACTCCCACACGCACCCCCACCCTCATGCTCACCCTAACCTCAACATCCACCCGCACCCACACCCTCACCCTCACCCCTCCCCCAACCTCATCTTCACCCTAACCCTCACCCCCACCCCTACCCCCACCCTCACCGTCACCCTCACCCTCATCCCCACCCCCAACCTCACCTTAACCCCCACCCTCACCCTCAAACCCACCCCCACGCTCACCCTCACCCTCACCCCCACCCCACTTTCACCCTAACCTTAACCCTAAACCTTACCCTCACCCTAACCCCCACTCCCACCGCACCCCCATCAACTCCCTCACTCTCACACGCAAACTCACCCTCACCCCCAACCTCACCCTCACACTCACCCTCACCCCAACCCCACCCTAACGCTCTCCCTCACCCTCACCCCCACATCCACCCCACCCTCACCCTCGCCTTCACCCCACCCCCAACCTCATGTTCTCCCTCACCCTCAACGCCATCCCCACCCCCACCCTCACCCTTATCCCCACCACCCACCCCAGCCCCCACACTCACATTCTCCCTCAGATTGAGGGTGAGCATGAGGGTGGGGGTGAGGGTTCCCGTGAGGGTGGGGGGGTGTATGGGGGTGGGGGTGGGGTGAGGGTGATGGTGAGGGTGTTGTTGGGGGTGGGGGCGAGGTTAAGAGGAGAGGGTGAAGGTGAGGATGGGGGTGGGGGTGAGATTGAGGGTGAGGGTACTGCTGCGAGTGGGGTGAGGCTGGGGATGAGGGTGAAGCTGCGGGTGAGGGTGAGGGAGGGGATGGTTGGGGGCTAGGGTGAATTTTAGGTTGAGATTAAGGGTGATGGTGGGTGTGGGGATGAGGGTGAGGGTGTCGGTGAGGTTGAGGGTGAGGGTTTTGGTGGGGGTTAGAATTAGAGCGAGGATGAGGGTCGGGGTGGGGGTTAGGGTGCAGGTGAGGGTGAGCGTGAGGGTGGGGGTGGGGGCGAGGGTGTGGGTGAGGGTAAGGATGGGGGTTGGGGATGAGGTTGAGTGTGAAGGTTGTGGTGAAGCGCAGCGGTACATCTAAATAGCTTTTGGAGGAGGTTTCCATGAGAAATTTGGAACTCGTAGTGAACAGGCTTGGAATACTCATTCAATACGGTTCACTGCTATAGCCAAATTTCAACTGAAATCCTAATAGAAAAGCTATTATACTGCACTGCAGGTCTTTCGGCAGTGATGGATTAGTAAAAATTCATCATAATGAGCATTTATATCCTGCCAAATTTCTCATGGAATCCTCCTCCACATGCCATTATGAGGTGAGGTGAGCTTGTGGGCTTTTCGTATATATCCGTTTGTGAGAATTTCTGTCTTTTAACATTTCAATCCTGTTCACTGCTACTGCCAAATCTCTCCTGGTATCCTCCTCCATAAGCTATTTAAATGTACTGCTACGATTTTGGAAGAGATCGGTTCGTGAGAATACCTTACTACGATCAATTCAAACCTGTTCACTGCAAGTTACAAATTTCCCCCTGAATCCTCTTTCAAACGATAGTTGGATGTGCTTCTGTGCTTTTTGTACACGTCGGTTCGTGAAAATTCCTCCAAATGAGCATTTAAATTCTGTTCACTGCAACTGCCAAATTTCTCATGGAATACCCCTACAAAGGCCATTATGATGAACTGCTGGGGTTTTCGTACAGATCCGTTCGGGAGAACAGCTCACAAAGAATACTTCAATCCTGTTCACTGCTGCTGCCAAATACCTCCTGGAATCTTTTTCCAAAAAGCATGATGATGCATTGCTGGAATTTGGTACAGATCTGTTTGTCATAGATACTTAAAATGAGAATTGAAATCCTGTTCACTGATAGTTCGAAATTTCTACTGGAATCCTCCTGTAAAGGCTCTTTAGATGTACTGCTGCGCTTTTCGTACAAATCCGTTCGTGAGAATATCGCACAATGAGCATTTCAATACTGTTCAATGAGTTCCAAATTATTCACGTAATCCTCTTCCACCAGCAATCATGCTGCTCTGCTGGGCTTTTAGGATAGATCCGTTCGTGAGAATACCGAACTACGATCAATTAAAAACTGTTCACTGCAAGTTCCTAATTTCTCCTCGAATCCTTTCAATCACCTGTTAGATGTGCTGCTGCGCTTTTTGTACACATCGCTTAGTGTTACTACCTCACAATGAGCATTTAAATTCTATTCACAGATACAGACAAATTCCACCTGGAATCCTCCTCCCATAGCCATTACGCTGCACTAGTTGGCTTTTCGTACAGATCCGATAGTGAGACTGAACAATGAACAATTCAATACGGTTCACTGTTACAGCCAAATTTCAACTGAAATCCTAATAGAAAAGCTATTATACTGCACTGCAGGGCTTTCGGCAGTGATGGATTAGTAAAAATTCATAATAGTGAGCATTTAAATCCTGCCATATTTCTCATGGAATCCTCCTCCACATGCCATTATGATGCACTTGTGGGCTTTTCGTATATATCCGTTCGTGACAATTTCTGTCTTTTAACATTTCTATCCTGTTCACTGCAACTGCCAAATCTCTCCTGGAATCCTCCTCAATAAGGTATTTAAATGTACTGCTACGATTTTGGAAAGGATCGGTTCGGAAAATAACTCGCTTCCACAATTCAATCCTGTTCACTGCAAGTTCCAAATTTCTCCTGGAATCCTCTCTCGAACCACAGTTGGATGTGCTACTGCGCTTTTTATACAGATCGGTTCATGAAAATTCCTCAAAATGAGCATTTCAATTCTGTTCATTGCAACTGCCAAATTTCTCATGGAATACTCCTCCAGAAGCCTTTTTGCTGCCCTGGTTGGCTCCTCGTACAGATCCGTCTGTGAGAATGAACAATGACCAATTCAATACGGTTCACTGCTACAGCCAAATTTATACTGAAATACTAATCGAAAAGCCAAAATGCAGCACTGCAGAGCTTTCGGCAGGGATGGATTAGTAAAAATTCATAGCAATGAGCATTTAACTCCTACTCTCTGCTATTGCCAAATTTCTCACGGAAACCTCCTCAACAAGCCATTACGATGCACAGGTGAGCTTTTGGTACAGATGGATTCGTGAAAATTCCTTACAATGAGCATTTCAATTCTGTTAAAAGATACTGACAATTTACTCAGGGAATCTTTCTCCTAAAGAAAATTAGATTTACTGCTGCACTTTTGGTAGAGATCGGTTCGTGATAATTCCTCACAATGAGTATTCCAAGCCTGTTCACTACGCGTTCCAAATTTCTCATGGAAACCTCCTCCTAAAGCTATTTAGATGTACCGCTGCGCTTGTGGTACAGACATCTAACCCCCACGCCTCCCTCAACCTCACCCCAACCTTCACAGTCAACGTCATCCCCAACCCTCATCCTTACCCTAACCCACACCCCCACCCTCACGCGCATCCTAACCCCCACTCCCACCCTCATCCTCGCCCTAACCCTAACCCCGACCAAAACCCTCACCCTCAACCTCACCGACACCCTCACCCTCACACCCCACACCCAACATCACCGTTAATCTCACCTAACATTCACCCTAGCCCCCACCCATCCCCTACCTCACCCTCATCCGCAGCTTCACCCTCATCCCCAGCCTCACCCCACTCCCAGCCGTACCCTCACCCTCAATCTCACCCCCATCCGCATCTTAACTCTCTCCCCTTAACCTCGCCCCCACCCCCAACAACACCCTCACTATCATCCTTACCCCGACCCCCATACACACCCCCACCCTCACCCCCACCCCCACCTTCACGGGCACCCTCACCCCCACCTTCACGCTCACCCTCAACCTGAGGAGAGTGTGAGTGTGGGGGTTGGGGTGGGTGGTGGGGATGAGGGAGAAGGTGAGGTTGGGGGTAGGAGTGGCATTGAGGGTGAGGGTGAGTGTGAGGGTTATGGTCTTGTTGGGGTGGGGGTTGGGGTGAGGGTGAGGCTGGGGGTGGGGGTGAGGGTGGGGGTGTGGGTGAGATTGAGGGTGGAAGAGGGGGTGGGGATGGGTGTTGGCTTAACGGTGGGGATGAAGTGGTGGGGGTGGTGGGGGTGGTGGAGGTGGGGGTGAGGCAGAGGGTGAGGGTGGGGTTGCGGGTTAGGGAGAGGGTGAGGTTTGGGGTGGGGTGGGGGTGGGGGTGAGGGGTGAGGGTGGGGGAAGGGTGAGGGTGAGGGTGGGGGTTGGGGTGAGGGTGAGGGTGGGGGTTGGGGTTAGGGTGAGGGTGAGGGTGGGTGTGGGAGTGAGGGTGGGGGTAGGGGTGGGGGTAGGGGTGGGGGTGGGGTTGTGGTAATGATGAGGTTGAGGGTGGATGTGGGGGAGAGGGGGCGGGTGAGGGTGAATGTGGGGGTGGGGGTTAGGGTGAGGGTCAGTGTGGGGGTGTGGGTTAGGGTGAGGGTAAGGGATACGGTCGGGGTGGGGATGGGGTGGGTGGTGAGCAGGAGGGTGCGGGTGGGGGTTGGGGATAGGGTGAGGGTGGGGGTGGGGGTGAGGATGAGGGTGAGGGTGGGGGTGAGGGTGGAGGTTGGAGTGAGTGTGGCGGTGGGGGTTGGGGTAAGGTTAAGGGTGAGGGTGAGGGTGGTGTTGGTGGTGGGGTGAGGGTGAGGGTGTGGGTGCGGTTTGGAGGAGGGTGAGTGTGGGTTTTGGGGTGGGGGAGAGGGTAAGTGTGGGGGTGGGGGTGTGGGTTAGGGTAAGGGTGAGGGTAACTCTGGGGGTGGTGGTAAGGGTCAGGGTGAAAGTGTGGATGAGGATGAGGGTGAGGGTGGAGTTGAGGGTGAGTGTTTGGGGTTAGGATTAAGGTTAGGGAGAGGGTGAGGGTGACGGAGAGGGTCAGTGTGGGGGTGGGGGTTGGGGTGAGGGTGACTGTGGGGGTGGGAGTGGGGTGAGCATGAGTATGAGGTTTAGGGTTAAGGTTAGGGCGAGAATGGGGGTGGGGGTGAGGCTGAGGGTGAGGGAGGTCTGGGGTGGGGAGAGGGTAAGGGTGGGGGGCGGGTTAGGGTGAGGGTGGGAGTGAGGGTGAGGGTGGGGGAGGTGGTGAGGGTGAGGGTGAGGCTTAGTGTATGGGTGGGGGTTTGGGTGAAGGTGATGCTGAAGATGGGGTTGGGGTGGGGGGTGGGGGTTGGGGTGAGGGTGAGGGTGGGGGAGGGGTGAGTGTGAGGGTGAGTGTGGGGCTTAGGGTGAGGGGTGAGGTTGGGGGTGGTGGTGAGGGTCAGGGTGAGTGCTAGAGTGAGGGTGAGGGTGAGGTTGGGCTGGGGGTGGGGGTGAGGGTGATTGTGAAGATGTAGTTGGGGAGGGGTGAGGGTGAGCATGTGTGTGGATGTTGGGGTGAGGGTGATGGTGAGGGTGGGGTTGGATGTGCGGGTGAGTGTGAGGGTGAGGGTGGGGGTGGGGGTTAGGGTGAAGGTAGGGTGAGGGTGAGCTTGAGGGTGGGAGATAGGGTGTGGGTGGGGGTTAGGGTAATGGTGAGTGTTGGGGTTTGGCTTAGGTTGAGGGTAAGGGTTACGGTTGGGGTGGGAATGGGGTGGGTGGTGAGAGGGAGGTACGGGTGGGGGTTGGGGGAGGTAGTGCGGATGAGGGTGGGGGTGGTTGTGAGGGTAGGGGTTGGGGTGAGGGTGGCGGTGGGGGTGTGGTTGGGGTAAGGATGAGGGTGAGTGTGAGGGTGAGGGTGTGGGTGGGGGTGAGGGTGAGTGTTTAGGGTTCGGGTTAGGGTGAGGGTGACGGTGAGGGTCAGCGTGGGGGTGGGGGGTTGGGGTGAGGGCAAGGTTTAGGGTGAGGGTGAGCGTGAGGGTGAGGTTTAGGGTTAAGGTTGGGGTGAGAATGGGGGTGAGGGTGAAGCTGAGGGTAAGGGTGTCTGTGGGGTGTTGGTTAGGGTGAGGGTGAGGGTAAGTGTGGAGGTGGGGTGCGGCTTAGGGTGAGGGTGAAAGTGTGGGTGAGGGTGGGGGTGTGGGGTGTGGGAGGGGGTGAGGGTGAGGGTGAGGGTGAGGTTGGTGGTGGGGATGAGGGTGAGGGAGAGGGGGTTGGGGGTCGAGTGAGGGTGAGGGTGTGGGGGGGGTGCGGATGAGGGTGAGTGTGGGGGTTGGGGTGAGGGTGAGGGTGAGGGTGAGTGTTTAGGGTTAGGGTGAGGGTGAGGGTGACGGTGAGGGTCAGCCTGGGGGTGGGGTGTTGGGTGAGGGCGACAGTTAGGGTGAGGGTGAGCGTGAGGGTGAGGTTTAGGGTTAAGGTTAGGGTGAGAGTGTGGGTGGGAGTGAGTCTGAGGGTGAGGGTGGGGGTGGGGGTGGGGGTGGGGGAGAGGGTAAGGGGTGGAGTTCGGTGTGAGGGTTAGGATGAGGGTGAAGGTGCGGGTAAGTGTGGGGGTGGGGTGGGGTTTAGGGTGACGGTGAAAGTGTGGGTGAGGATGGGGGTGGGGGGTGAGGGTGAGGGTGGGGGTTAGGGTGAGTGTGAGGGTGAGGTTGGGGGTGGGGATGAGGGTGGGGGTGATTGTGGCCGTGGGGTGTGGGTTGTGGTAAGGATGAGGGTGAGGGTGGAAGTGAGGGTGGGGTTGGGGGGGGAGTGGTGAGAGGGTGAGGCTGAGGGTATGGGTGGGGGTTAGGGTGAGGGTGAGGTTGAAGGTGGGGTTGGGTGTGGGGGTCGGGGTTAGAGTGAGGGGTGAGGGTAGGGTAGGGTGAGGTTGGGGTTGGGAGTTAGGGGGAGGGTTAGGGTGAGAGTGAGGGGCTTTTGGGGGTGGAGGTTAGTGTGAGGGTGAGGGTGGGGGTGTGGGTTAGGTTGAGGTTGAGGGTTAGGGTCGGGGTGGGTGTGGGGGTCAGTGGGAGGGTGGGGGTGGGGGTGGGGTTGGGATTAGGGTGAGAGTGAGGGTGGAGGTGGGGGTGGGAGTGAGGGTGGGGGTGAGGGTCAGGGTGAGGGGTGGGGGTGTGGGTGAGGTTGGCGGTGGGGGTGGGAGTTGGTGTAAGGTTGAGGGTGGGAGTGAAGGTGGGGGTGGGGGTGGGGGTGGGGTTTGGGGTGTGGGTGAGGGTGGGGGTGGGGGTTAGTGTGAGTGTGAGGGTGAGGTTTAGGGTGAGGGTTAGGATGGGGGTTGGGGTGGGGGTGAGGGTGAGGTTGGGGGAGGGGTGAGGGTGAGGGTGGGGGTGGGTTAAGGGTGGCGGTGGGGGTGGGGGTTGTGGTAATGATGAGGGTGATGGTAGGAGTGAGGGTGAGGATGGGTGTTGGAGTGAGGGTGGCGTTGGGGGTTGGGGTAAGGATGAGGGTGAGGGTGATGGTTGGGGTGAGGGTGAGTGTGGGGGTGGGGAGTCGGGTGAGGGTGAGGGTGGGGGTGGGGGTTAGGGTGAGGGTGAGGGAGTGGGTGACGGTGGGGGTGGGGTTAGGGATGAGGGTGAGGATGAGGTTGGGGGAGGGGTGAGTGTTAGGGAGGGGGTTGGTGTTGGGTGAGGGTGAGGGTGGGGGTGTGGGTGAGGGTGGCGGTCGGTGTGGGTCTTGGGGTAAGAATGAGGGTGAGGGTGGGAGTGAGGGTGGAGGTGGGAGTGAGGGTGAGGGTGGGGGTGGGGGGTGGGAGTGGGGTGAGGGAGAGGGTGAGGCTGAGGATATGGGTGGGGTTTAGGTGAGGTTGAGGGTGAGGTTGAAGGTGGGGATGGGGGTGGGAGTGGGGGTTGGGGTGAGGGTGAGGGTGAGGTTGGTGGTGGGGGTGAGGGTCAGGGTGAGGGCTAGAGTGAAGGTGATGTTGGGCTGGGGGTGGGGTGAGGGTGAGGGTGGGGGAGGGGGTTAGGGTGAGGCTGAGTGTGGGAGTGTGGGTTAGGGTGAGGGTAAGAGTTACGTTCGGCGTGGGTTTGGGGTGGGTGGTGAGCGGGAGGGTGCGGGTTGGGTGAGGTTAAGGTGAGGGTGGGGCTTGGAGTGAGAATGAGGGTGGGGTGGGGGTGAGTGTGGCCGTGGGGGTGGGGGTTGGGGTAAGGATGAGGGTGAGGGTGGAGGTGGGGTTGGAGGTGGGGATGAGGGTGAGTGTTTAGGGTTAGGTTGAGGGTGAGGGTGACGGTGATGGTCAGCATTGGGGGTTGGGGTGAGGGCAAGGTTTAGGATGAGGTTGAGCATGAGGGTGAGGTTTAGTGTTGAGGTTAGAGTGAGAGTGGGGGTGGGGGTGAAGCTGAGGGTGAGGGTGGGGGTGGGGGTGGGGGTGGGGTAGAGGGTAACGGTGTGGGTGGGGGTGGGGGTTAGTTTGAGGGTGAAGGTGAGGGTAAGTGAGGGGGTGGGTGGGGGTTAGGGTGATAGGCTGGGGTTGGGGGTGGGGTGAGGATGGGGTGCGGATGGGGGTGAGTATGGGGGTTGGGCTGAGGGAGAGGGTGAGGGCGGGGGTGAGGGTGAGTGTTTAGGGTTAGGGTTAGGGTGAGGGTGACGGTGAGGGTCAGTGTGGGGGGTTGGGGTGAGGGCGACAGTTAGGGTGAGTGTGAGCGTGAGGGTGAGGTTTAGGGTTAAGGTTAGGGTGAGAGTGAGGGTGGGGTGGGGGTGAGAGTGAGGGTGAAGGAGAGGGAGAGGGTGAGGGTGTGACGCACTAGGACTGTTGTTAATGTTTCAAAGATAGAAAGATATGCACAACTGTTTGCCTTCCCCAGGTACCAGCTCGTACTCCAGGAAACTTAATAAGTGTAAAGTGATTTTAATAAGTACAGAAAATAGGATTTAAGTGATTTCAAATAGTGACAGACAGAACAAAGTGAATTACTAAATAAAATAAAATAGAACACGCAGTTCTATGTCTAATCAAACTTCACACAGATATAAAAACCTCACTAGGTCCAGAAAACAGGCTCTCTTCAACTTAGCCTGGCTCCAGCAATCACTCACCCCCCCTAATGTCTTCCCCTTGGGAAGCCCACTCCCGGCAGAGGAATTCCTTCTCCCACAGGGATCTGTCCCTGTAGCCTTCCCCAAGGGGGTTTGCAGCGCTGTGGCCAGCATGCACCCTTGTCCCACCACCTAGATACTCAAGCACTGCATAGGGAAACCGAGGCACCCACACAGTACTCAGGGAAAACATTAACAACAGTCCTAGTTCGCCACACCCTCACCCTCTCCCTCTCCCTCACCCTCACTCTCACCCCCACCCCCACACTCATCCTCACCCCCACACCTCAACCCTCACCCCCTCGCTACCCCCACCCCCACACTCACCCTCAACATCACCCTCACACTCACCCTAAACCCCACCCACACCCTCACCCTCATCCCCACCCCCACCCCCACCCCCACCCTCATCCTCACTCCCACCCCCAACTTCACCCTCACTCCAACCTCACCCTCATCCTTACCCCAACCCCCACTCCCACCGCCAACCTCACCCCAACCGCCACCCTCACCCTGACCCTCATCCCGACCCTCACTCCCACCCCCACCCACACCCTCACCCTCACCCTACGCCCAAACCCCACCCCCACCCTCCCCCTAACCCTCCCCCTACCTCCCAACCCCAACCTCACCCTCTCCTCACCCTCACCCAACCCCTACCCCCGCACACAGCCCCACCTTCAACCTCACCCTCACACTATCCCCCACCCATACCCTGAGCCTGAACCTCACCCTCACTCCCACCCCCACCCTCACCCTCACTTCCACCCTCACCCCCACGCTCACCCTAACCCCAACCCCCACCCTCACCCTCACCCCTCCCCCAACCTCACCCTCACCCCTACCCCCACCCCCGCCCTCACCCTCTCCCTCACCCTCATCCCCACCCCCAACCTCACCCTCACATTCACCCTAATCCCCACCCTCACCCTCACCCCCACCCCCACCCTCACCTCACCCACACTTTCACCGTCACCCTAACCCCCACCCCACCCGCACACTTACTCTCACCTTCACCCTAACCCCAACCCCCACCCTTACCCTCTCCCCCACCCCCACCCTCACCCTCAGACTCACCCTCACCCCCACTTTCAACCTAAACTTCATCCTTAACCTCACCCTCACACTCACCCTCACCCTAACCGTCGCCCTCACTCCAACTCCCCACCCCCACGCTGACCCTCACCATCACCCTCACACTCACCATAACCCTAACCCTAACCCTAAACACGCACGCTCACCCCCACCCTCACCATCTGCCTCACACCAACCCCCACACTCACCCTCATCCCAAACCACACGCACACACTCACCCTCACCCCACCTCCAAACCCACCCTCACCCTCACCCTTACCCCAACCCCCACCCTCACCCCCACACCCACCCTCATCCTCACCCTAACCCCCAACCCCACCCTCACCCTCACCCTCACCCTAACCCTCACCCCCACCCTCACACTCACACTCAGCCACACATCCACCCCCATGCTCACCCTCACCCCTCCCCCAACCTCATCTTCACGCTCACCCTCACCCCCACCCCCAGCCCAACCTCACCCTCACTCTAGCGCTCACCCTGACCCTCACCCTAGACCTCACCCTGACCCTCACCCCCACCCCCAACCTCACGCTCACCCTCACCCCAACCCCCAACCCAACCCCACCTTAAACCTCACCCTCTCCCTCACCCTAACCCCCACCCATACCCTCAGCCTCACCCTCTCCCTCACCCCAATCCCAACCCCAACCCCACTCTCACCCTTACTCCCAGCCCCACCCTCACTCCCACCCTAACCCTCATCCTTACCCCAACCCCCAGCCCCACCACCACCCTCACCCTCACCCCCACCCCCACCCTCACCCTCTCCACACTCCCACCCCCACACTCACCCTCTCCCTCACCCCAACCCCCACACTTAGTCTCATCCCCACTCCCACCCACACTCTCACCATCACCCCACCCCCACCCTCACCCCCCACCCCAACCTCACCCTCACTCCCACCCCCACAACCACCTTCACCCTCACTCCCACCCTCACCGTCAAACTTATCACAAACCACACCCCAACCGCCACCCTCACCCACACCCCAACCCTCACCCTCACTCTCACCCTCACTCCCACCCCCACCCCCACCCTCGCCATCACCCTAACCCAAACCCCCACCCTCACCGTCACCCTCACCCCTACCCCCACCCCACCATCACCCTCACCCCCACCCCACCTCCACACTTACCCTCAACCTCACCCTAACCCACACCCCCTAACCCACAGCCACCCTTAACCTCTCCCCCAGCCCCACCCCCAACCTCACCCTCAGCCTCACCCCCACCCCACTCTCACCCTAACATTAACCCTAAACCTCACCCTCACCCTAACCCTCGTCCTCACCCCAATCCCCCACCACCACGCTGACACTCACCGTCACCCTCACCCTCACCCTCACCCTCACCCTCACCCTAACCCTAAACATTCACCCTGATCCCACCCTCACCCTCTCCTTCACCCCAACCCCCACACTCACCCTCATCCCCACCCACACTCGCCCTCACCCTACCCTCACCCTAAACCCCACCCCCACCCTCATCCACAAACTCACCCACACATCCAACCCCACCCTTACCCGCCCCTTCACCCCCACATCCACACCCACGCTCACCCTCACCCCTCCCTCAACCTCATCTTCACCCTCACCCTAACCCCCACCCCAGCCCAACCTCACCATCACTCTCACCCTCATCCTTGCCCTCACCCTGACCCTCCCCCCCACCCCCAACCTCACCCTCACCCTAACCCCCACACTCACCCTCCCCCTCCCCCCAACACCCCCACACACCCCAACCCCACCTTCAACCTCACCCTAACCCCCACCCATACCCTAAGCCTCACCCTCCCCTACCCCCACTCCCACCCCCACCCGCACCCCCACCCTCACCCTCACTCCCACCCTAACCCTCATCCTTACGCCAACACCCACCCCCACTGCCACCCTCACCCCACCCCCACCCTCACCCTCACCCGCACCCCCACCCTCACTCCCACCCTAACCCGAACCCCCACCATAACCCTCACCCTCACCCCTCCACCAACCTCATCCTCACCCGCAACCCCACCCCCATCCTCATCCTCACCCTCACCCACACATTCACCCTCACCCTAACCCCCACCCCCACACTTACCATCACCCTCAACCTCACCCTAACCTCCACCCCCACCCTTACCCTCTCCCCCAACCCCACCCCACCCTCACCCTCAGCCTCAACCCCACCCCCACTCTCACCCTAACCTCAACCCTAAACCTCACCCTCACGCTCACCCCACTCCCACCCCCACCCTCACACTCTCCCTCACCCCAACCCCCACACTCACTCTCATCGCCACACCCACCCACACCCTCACCCTCACCACACCTCCACCCCCACCCTCACCCTCACTCTCACCCTCACCATCATCCTGAACCCAACACCCACCGCCACACTCACACTCACTCCCACCCTCACCTTCATCCTTACCACAAACTACACCGCCACCCTCACCCCCACAGCCACCCTCACCCTCAGCCTCAACCGAAAACCCCACCCGACGCTGACCCTCAAAGTCACCCTCACCCACACCCTAACACTAACCCTAACCCTAAACACTCACCCCACTCCCACCCCCACCCTCACCCTCTCCCTCACCCCAACCCCCACACTCAGTGTCATCCCCACCCCCACCCACACCCTCACCCTCACTCCCACTCTCACCCTCATACTTACCACAAACCACACCCCCACCGCCACCCGCACCGCAACCCCCACCCTCACTCCAACCCCCACTCCCACCCTCACCCTAACCCCAACCCCCACCCTCACCCCCAACCTCAACCCCACCCTCACCATGACCCCTCCCCCAACCTCATCCTCACCCTCACCCCTACCCCTACCCCCACCCTCACCCTTTTCCTCACCCTCATCCCCACCCCCAACCTCACCCTCACCCTCACACTCACCACCACCCTCACCATCACCCACACTTTCACCCTCACCCTAACCCTAACCCAAACCCTAAATATTCACCCTCACGCTCACCCTCACCCCACTCCCACCACCACTCTCACCCTCAACCCAACCCCCACACTGACGCTCACCCTCACCCCCACCCACCCACACCCTACCTCACCCCCACCCCAACCGCCATCCTCACCACCACCCACATCCTTACCGCAACCCGAACACCCACCGCAACCCTCACCCCCACCCCCACCGTCACCGTCACACTCACTCCAACCCCCACCCCCAACCCATCCTCACCCTTACCCTTACCACCACCTCCACCGCGACCCTAACCCTCACCCTAACATACACCCCCACTCTGAACCTCACCCTCAGCCTCACCCACACCCTAACCCTCAACCTAACTCTCACCCCCAAACCTCACCCTCACTCTACCCTCACCCTTACACTCACCCCCAACCCCACCCTATCCCTCACCCTCACCCTAACTGCCACACGCACCCCCACTCTCATGCTCACCCTAACCCCAACATCCACACGCACACTCACCCTCAACTTTCCCGCAAACTCATCTTCACCCTCACCCACCCCCCCACCCCCACAGCGACCCTAACCCTCACGCTCACCCTAACCCACACCCCCACTCTGAACCTCACCCTCAGCCTCACCCGCACCCTAACCCTCACCCTCAACCTCATCCCCACCCCCACCCTAACCCTCGTCCTCACCCTCAAACCCACCCCCACGCTCATCCTCACCCTAACCCCCACCACACCCCCACTTTCACCGTAACCTTCACCCTAATTGATCCCGTCCTAAAGCCCAGCAATGCCTCATCATGGTTTATGGAGGAGGTTTCCATGAGAAATTTGGAACTCGTAGGTAACAGGCTTGGAATACTCATTGTGAGGAATTTTCACGAACCGATATCTACCAAAAGAGCAACAGTAAATCTATTTTTTTTTTAGACAGATTCCCGGATAAATTTGGCACTATCTTTTAACAGAATTGAAATGCTCATTGTAAGGAATTTTCTCGAATTCATCTGTACGAAAGCTCACCAGTGCATCGTAATGGCTTATTGAGGTGGTTTCCATGAGTAATTTGGCAATAGCAGAGAATAGGATTTAAATGCTCATTGTTATGAATTTTTACTAATCCATCCCTGCCAAAAGCCCTGCAGTGCTGCACTATGGCTTTTCGATTAGGATTTCAGTAGAAATTTGGCTGTAGCAGTGAACCGGATTGAATTGTTCATTGTTCATTCTCACAGGTGGATCTGTACGAGGAGCCAACCAGTGCAGCATAAAGGCTTTTGGAGGAGTATTCCATGAGAAATTTGGCAGTTGCAGTGAACAGAATTGAAATGCTCATTTTGAGGAATTTTCATGAACCGATCTGTGCAAAAAGCGCAGTAGCACATCTAACTGGCGTTCGAGTGAGGATTCCAGGAGAAATTTGGAACTTGCAGTGAACAGGATTGAATTGTAGAAGAGAGGTATTTTCCGGACCGATCTGTTCCAAAATCGTAGCAGTACATTTAAATACCTCATGTAGGAGGATTCCAGGAGAGATTTGGTCATAGCAGTGAACAGGATTGAAATGTTAGTAGACAGTAATTCTCACGAAAGGATATATACGAAAAGACCACAAGTGCATCATAATGGAATGTGGAGGCGGATTCCATGAGATATTTGGCAGTATCACGGAACAGGATTGAAATGCTCATTATTATGAATTTTTACTAATCAATCTTTGCCGAAAGCCCTGCAGTGCAGCATAATAGCTTTTCTATTAGTATTTCAGTTGGAAATTGGCTGTAACAGTGAACCGTATTGAATTGTTCATTGTTCAGGATCACTATCTGATCTGTACGAAATGCCAACTAGTGCAGCGTAATGGCTATGGGAGGAGGATTCCAGGTGGAATTTGTCTGTATTTGTGAAAAGAATTTAAATGCTCATTGTGCGGTATTAACACAAAGCGATGCGTACAACAAGCGCAGCAGCACATCTAACAGGTGATTGAAAGGATTCGAGGAGAAATTTGGAACTCGGCGTGAACAGGTTTGTATTGATCGTAGTGAGGTATTCCCACGAACGGATCTATCCTAAAAGCCCAGCAGAGCAGCATGATAGCTTCTGGAAGAGGATTACGTGAATAATTTGGAACTCGTTGAACAGGGTTGAAATGCTCATTGTGCGATATTCTCACGAACGGATTTGTACGAAAAGCGTAGCAGTAGATCTAACTAGCCTTTGAAAGAGGACATTTGTCAGCAGCAGTGTACAGGATTTAAGAGTTCTTTGTGAGATATTGGTAAAGATCCGTTTGTGAGAATTTCTGTCTACTACCATTTCAATCCTGTTCAGTACTACTGCCAAATCACTCCTGGAATCCTCCTCCTTAACGTATTTAAATTTACTGCTTCGATTTTGGAACAGATCGGTTCCTGAAAATCCCTCACGGCCATCAATTCAATCCTGTTCAGTGCAAGTTCCAAATTTCTCGAGGGATCCTCAATGGAACGAAAGTTGGCTGTGCTACTGAGCTTCTGGTACACATCGCTTCATGAAAAGTCCTCAAAATGAGCATTTTAATTCTGTTTAATGCAACAGCCAAATTGCTCTTGGAAACCAGGCCTTTATGATGAACTGGTGGGTTTGCGTACAGATCCTTTAGTGAGAATAGCTCACAATGAACTCTTCAATCCTGTTCACTGCTGCTGCTGTCATGTTGATGCATTGCTGGGATTTGTTACAGATCTGTAATAAATACTTAAATGAGAATTCAAATCCTGTTCACTGATAGTTCCAAATTTCTACTGGAATTCTCCTTCAAAGGTTATTTAGATGTACTGCTGCGCTTTTCGTACAAATCCGTTCGTGAGAATATCGCACAAAGGGGCATTTCAATCCTGTTCAACGAGTTCCAAATTATTCATGTAATCCTCTTCCACAAGCCATTATGCTGCTCTGCTGGACTTTTGGTATAGATCCGTTCGTGAGAATACCTCACAACGGTCAATTAAAACATGTTCACAGCAAGTTCCAGATTTCTCCAGGAATCCCTTTTCAGGCGCCAGATAGCTATGCTGCTGCTCTCCTTGTAAACATTGATTCAATAAAATTCCTCACAATGAGCATTTCAATACAGTTCACTGCTACTACCAAATTTCACCTCAAATCCTATTCCAAAAGCTATTATGCTGGAATTTCGACAGTGATAGATTAGTAAAAATTCCTTACAATTAGCCTTTAAATCCTTTCAAATCCAATGCCAAATTGCTCAGGGAATACTCCTCCACGAGCACATATGATGAACTGGTGTGCGTTTGGTAAATATCCGTTCGTGAGAATACCTCACAATGAACAATTTAATCCTGTTCACGGTTACTGCCAAAGTTCTCCTGGTATCATCCTCCATAAGCCTTTTAAATGTACTGCTACGATTTTGGAACAGATCGGTTCGTGAGAATACCTTACTACGATCAATTCAAACCTGTTCACTGCAAGTTACAAATTTCTCCTGGAATCTTCTTACAAACGATAGTTGGATGTGCTTCTGTGCTTTTTGTATACATCCGTTCGTGAAAATTCCTCCAAATGAGCATTAAATTCTGTTCATTGCAACTGCCAAATTCATCATGGAATACCCCTCCAAAAGCCATTATGATGAACTGCTGGGGTTTTCGTACAGATCCGTTCGGGAGAATAGCTCACTACGAGCACTTCAATCCTGTTCACTGCTCCTGCCAAATACCTCCTGGAATCTTTTTCCAAAAAGCATGATGATGCATTGCTGGAATTTGGTACAGATCTGTTTGTCATAGATACTTAAAATGAGAATTGAAATCCTGTACACTGACAGTTCGAAATTTCTACTGGAATCCTCCTGCAAAGGCTCTTTAGATGTATTACTGCGCTTTTCGTACAAATCCGTTCGTGACAATATCGCACAAGGAGCATTTCCATCGTGTTAATCGAGTTCCAAATTATTCACTTAATCCTCTTCCACAAGAAATCATGCTGCTCTGCTGGGCTTTAGGATAGATCCGTTCGTGAAAATACCGCACTACGATCAATTCAAATCTGTTCACTCAAAGTCCCAAATTTCTCCTCGAATCCTTTCAATCACCTGTTAGATGTGCTGCTGCGCTTTTTGTATACATCGCTTAGTGTTAATATCTCACTACGAGCATTTAAATTCTTTCACAGATACAGACAAATTCCACCTGGAATCTTCCTCCCATAGCCATTAGGCTCCACTAGTTGGCTTTTCGTATAGATCAGATAGTGAAACTGAACAATGAACAAATCTATAGGGTTAACTGCTACAGCCAAATTTCAACTGAAATCCTAATAGAAAAGCTATTCTACTGCACTGCAGGCCTTTCGGCAGTGATGGATTAGTACAAATTCATAATAATGAGCATTTATATCCTGCCACTTTTCTCATGGAATCTTCCTCCATATGGCATTATGATGCACTTGTGGGCTTTTCGTCTATATCCGTTCGTGAGAAATTCTGTCTTTTAACATTTCAATCCTGTTCACTGCTACTGCCAAATCTCTCCTGGTATCCTCCTCCATATGCTATTTAAATGTACTGCTACGATTTTGGAAGAGATCGGTCCGTGAGAATACATTATTACGATCAACTCAAACCTGTTCACTGCAAGTTACAAATTTCTCCCGGAATCCTCTTTGAAACGATAGTTGGATTTACTTCTGCGCTTTTTGTACACATCGGTTTGTGAAAATTCCTCCAAATGAGGATTTCATTTCTGTTCACTGCAACTGCGAAATAACTCAGAATACCAATCCAAAAGCAATTATTATGAACTGCTGGGGATTTCGTAAAGATCAGTAAGGGAGAACAGCTCACAAAGAACATTTCAATCCTGTTAAATGCTGATGCCAAATACCTCCTGGAATCTTTTTCCAAAAAATATGATGATGCATTGCTGAAATTTGGTGCAGATCTGTTTGTCATAAATACTTAAAATGAGAATTGAAATCCTGTTCACTGATAGTTCGAAATTTCTACTGGAATCCTCCTTTAAAGGCTCTTTAGATGTACTGCTGCGCTTTTCGTACAAATCCGTTCGTGACAATATCGCACAATGAGCATTTCCATCATGTTAATCGAGTTCCAAATTATTCACGTAATCCTCTTCCACAAGCAAACATGCTGCTCTGCTGGGCTTTTAGGATAGATCCGTTCGTGAGAATACCGCATTACAGACAAATTCCACCTGGAATCCTCCTCTCATAGCCATTACGCTGCACTAGTTGGCTTTTCGTACAGATCAGATAGTGACACTGAACAATGAACAATTCAATACGGTTCACTGCTACAGCCAAATTTCAACTGAAATCCTAATAGAAAAGCTATTATACTGCACTGCAGGTCTTTCGGCAGTGATGGATTAGTAAAAATTAATAATAAGGAGCATTTATATCCTGCCAAATTTCTCTTGGAATCTCCCTCCACATTGCATTATGAGGCACTTGTGGGCTATTCGTTTATATCCCTTCCTGAGAAATTCTGTCTTTTAACATTTCAATCCTGTTCACTGCTACTGCCAAATGTCTCCTGGTATACTCCTCCATATGCTTTTTAAATGTACTGCTACGATTTTGGAACAGATCGGTTCGTGAGAATACCTTACTACGGTCAATTCAAACCTGTTCACTGCAAGTTACAAATTTCTCCTGTAATCCTCTTTCAGACGATAGTTGGATGTACTTCTGTGCTTTTTCTACACATCGGTTCGTGAACATTCCTCCAAATGAGCATTTCAATTCTGTTCACTGCAACTGCCAAATTACTCATAGAATACCCCTCCAAAAGCAATTATGATGAACTGCTGCTGAAATTTGGTACAGATCTGTTTGTCATAGATACTTAAAATGAGAATTGAAATCCTGTTCACTGATAGTTCGAAATTTCTACTGGAATCCTCCTTTAAAGGCCGTTTAATTGTACTGCTGCGCTTTTCGTACAAATCCTTTCGTTAGAATATCGCACAATGAGCATTTCAGTCCTGTTCAACGAGTTCCAAATTATTCACGTAATCCTCTTCCACAAGCCATCATGCTGCTCTGCTGGGCTTTTAGGATAGATCCGTTCGTGAGAATACCGCACTACGATCAATTCAAACCTGTTCACTCCAAGTCCCAAGTTTCTCCTCGAATCCTTTCCGTCACCTTTTACATGTGCTGCTGCGCTTGTTGTACACATCGCTTAGTGTTAATACCTCACAAAGAGCATTTAAATTCTATTCACAGATACAGACAAATTCCACCTGGAATCCTCCTCCCAAAGCCAATACGCTGCACTAATTGGCCTTTCGTAAAGATCCGATAGTGAGATTGAACAATGAACAATTCAATACGGTTCACTGCTACAGCCAAATTTCAACTGAAATCCTAATAGAAAAGCTATTCTACTGCACTGCAGGTCTTTCGGCAGTGATGGATTAGTAAAAATTCATAATAAGGCGCATTTATATCCTGCCATATTTCTCATCGAATCCTCCTCCACATGCCATTATGATGCACTTGTGAGCTTCTCGTATATATCCGTTCTTGACAATTTCTGTCTTTTAACATTTCAATCCTGTTCACAGCTACTGCCAAATCTCTCCTGGAATCCTCCTCAATAAGGTATTTAAATGTACTGCTACGTTTTGGAAAGGATCGGTTCGGAAAATACCTCGCTTCCACAATTCAATCCTGTTCACTGCAAGTTCCAAATTTCTCCTGGAATCCTCTCTCGAACCACAGTTGGATGTGCTACTGCGCTTTTTATACAGATCGGTTCATGAAAATTCCTCCAAATGAGCATTTCAATTCTGTTCACTGCAACTGCCAAATTTCTCATGGAATACTCCTCCAAAAGCCTTTATGCTGCACTGGTTGGCTCCTCGTACAGATCCCTCTGTGAGAATGAGCACAGAATCATAGAATATCAGGGTTGGAAGGGACCTTAGGAGGTCATCTAGTCCAACCCCCTGCTCAAAGCAGGACCAAGACCCAATTTTTGCCCCAGATCCCTAAATGGCCCCTCAAGAATTGAACTCACAACCCTGGGTTTAGCAGGCCAATGCTCAAGTCACTGAGCTATCCCTCACCCCAATGACCAATTCAATGACCAATTCAATACGGTTCACTGCTAAAGCCAAATTTATACTGAAATACTAATAGAAAAGCCATAATAAAGCACTGCAGAGCTTTCGACAGGGATGGATTAGTAAAAATTCATAGCAATGAGCATTTAACTCCTACTCTCTGCTATTGCCAAATTTCTCACGGAAACCTCCTCAACAAACCATTACGATGCACAGGTGAGCTTTTGTTACAGATGGATTCGTGAAAATTCCTTTTAATGAGCATTTCAATTCTGTTAAAAGATACTGACAAATTACCAAGCGAATCTTTCTCCTAAAGAAAATTAGATTTACTTTTGCACTTTTGGTAGAAATCGGTTCGTGATAATTCCTCACAATGAGTATTCCAAGCCTGTTCACTACGCGTTCCAAATTTCTCATGGAAACCTCCTCCTAAAGCTATTTAGATATACCGCTGCGCTTGTGGTACAGCCATATAACCCCCACGCCGCTCTCAACCTCCCCCCAACCTTCACAATCAACGACATCCCCAACCCTCATCCTTACCCTCACCCACACCCCCACCCTCACGCGCATCCTAACCCCCACTCCCACCCTCATCCTCGCCCTAAACATAACCCACACCAAAACCCTCACCCTCAACCTCACCGACACCCTCATCCTCACACCCCACACCCAGCATCACCGTTAATCTCACCTAACATTCACCCTAGCCCCCACCCATCCCCTCCTCACCCTCATCCGCAGCTTCACCCTCATCCCCAGCCTCACCCCACTCCCAGCCGTACCCTCACCCTCAATCTCACCCCCATCCGAATCTTAACTCTCTCCCCTTAACCTCGCCCCCACACCCAACAACACCCTCACTATAACCCTTACCCCGACCCCCATACACACCCCCACCCTCACCCTCACGGGCACCCTCACCCCCACCCTCACCTTCACGCTCACCCTCAACCTGAAGAGAGTGATGGTGAGCGTGGGGATGGGGTTGGGAGAGAGGGTGAGGGTTGATGTGGGGAAGAGAGGGCGGGGGGTGTGAAGGTAGGGGTGGGGGGTGAGGGTCAGTGTGGGGGTGTGGGTTAGGGTGAGGGTAAGGGTTACGGTCGGGGTGGGGATGGGGTGGGTGGTGAGCAGGAGGGTGCGCTTGGGAGTTGGGGATAGGGTGAGGGTGGGTGTGAGCAGGAGGGTGCGGGTGGGGGTTGGGGATAGGGTGAGGGTGGGGGGGTGTGAGGATGAGGGTGAGGGTGAGTGTGAGGGTTATCGTCTTGTTGGGGTGGGGGTTGGGGTGAGGGTGAAGCTGGGGGTGGGGGTGAGGGTGGGGGTGGGGTGAGATTGAGGGTGCGGTGAGGGTGAGGGTGGCAGAGGGGGTGGGGATCGGTGTTGGCTTAACGGTGGGGATGGGGTGGTGGGGGTTGGGTTGAGGCAGAGAGTGAGGGTGAGGGTGGGGTTGCGGGTTAGGGAGAGGGTGAGGTTTGGGGTGGGGTGGGGGTGGGGGTGAGGGGTGAGGGTGGGGGAAGGGGGAAGGTGAGGGTGAGGGTGGGGGTTGGGGTTAGGGTGAGGGTGACGGTGAGGGTGAGTGTGGGTGTGGGTGTGGGAGTGAGGGTGGGGGTGGGGGTGGGGTTGTGGTAATGATGAGGGTGAGGGTGGGGTTGGGAGTGAGGTTGAGGGTGGATGTGGGGGAGAGGGGGCGGGTGAGTGTGAATGTGGGGGTGTGGGTTAGGGTGAGGGTAAGGGTTACGGTCGGGGTGGGGATGGGGTGGGTGGTGAGCAGGAGGGTGCGGGTGGGGGTTGGGGATAGGGTGAGGGTGGGGGTGGGTGTGAGGAAGAGGGTGAGTGTGGGGGTGAGGGTGGAGGTTGGAGTGAGTGTGGCGGATGGGGGTTGGGGTAAGGTTAAGGTTGAGCGTGAGGGCGGTGGTGGTGGGGTGAGGGTGAGGGTGTGGGTTCGGTTTGGATGAGGGTGAGTGTGGGGTTTGGGGTGGGAGAGAGGGTAAGGGTGGGGGTGGGGGTGTGGGTTAGGGTAAGGGTGAGGGTAACTCTGAGGGTGGTGGTTAGGGTCAGGGTGAAAGTGTGGATGAGGGTGAGGGTGAGGGTGGAGTTGAAGGTGAGTGTTTAGGGTTAGGCTTAGGGTTACAGTGAGGGTGAGGGTGACGGAGAGGGTCAGTGTGGGGGTGGGGGGTTGGGGTGAGGGTGACTGTGGATGTGGGAGTGGGGTGAGCATGAGTGTGAGGTTTAGGGTTACGGTTAGGGCGAGAATGGGGGTGGGGTGAGGCTGACGGTGAGGGGAGTCTGGGGTGGGGAGAGGGTAAGTGTGTGGGGGCGGGTTAGGGTGAGGGTGGGGGTGGGAGTGAGGGTGAGGGTGGGGGTGGTGGTGAGGGTGAGGGTGGGGGTGGTGGTGGGAGTGGGGTGAGGGTGAGGCTTAGTGTATGGTTGGGGGTTCGGGGGGTGGGGTTCGGGTTGGGGTGAGGGTGGTGGTTGGGGTGAGGGTGAGGGTGGGGGAGGGGGTGAGTGTGAGGGTGAGTGTGGGGCTTAGGGTGAGGTGAGGTTGGGGTGGAGGTGAGGGTCAGGGTGAGGGCTAGAGTGAGGTTGAGTGTGAGTTTGGGCTGGGGATGGGGGTGAGGGTGATTGTGAAGATGTAGTTGGGGGAGGGGTGAGGGTGAGCATGTGTGTGGATGTTGGGGTGAGGGAGATTGTGAGGGTGGGGTTGGATGTGCGGGTGAGTGTGAGGGTGAGGGTCGGGGTGGGGGTTAGGGTGAGGGTAGGGTGAGGGTGAGCTTGAGGGTGGGAGATAGGGTGAGGGTTAGGGTGGGGGTGGGGGTGTGGGTGGGGGTTAGGGTAATGGTGAGTGTTGGGGTGTGGCTTAGGTTGAGGGTAAGGGTTACGGTTGGGGTGGGAATGGGGTGGGTGGTGAGAGGGAGGGTACGGGTGGGGGTTGGGGGAGGTAGTGCGGATGAGGGTGGGAGTGGTTGTGAGGGTAGGGGTTGGAGTGAGGGTGGCGGTGGGGGTGTGGGTTGGGGTAAGGATGAGGGTGAGTGTGAGGTGGGGGTTAGGGTTAGGGTTAGGGTGAGGGTGACGGTGAGGGTCAGCGTGGGGGTGGGGGGTTGGGGTGAGGGCAAGGTTTAGGGTTAAGGTTGGGGTGAGAGTGGGGGTGGGGGTGAAGCTGAGGGTAAGGGTGGCTGTGGGGTGATGGTTAGGGTGAGGGAGGGTAAGTGTGGAGGTGGGGTGCGGCTTAGGGTGAGGGTGAAAGTGTGGGTGAGGGTGGGGGTGCGGGTGAGGGAGGGGGTGGGGGTGAGGGTGAGGTTGGTGGTGGGGATGAGGGTGAGCATGGGGGTGGGGGTAGGGGTGAGGGTGAGGATGAGGTTGGGGGAGGGGTGAGGGTGTCTGTGAGGGTGTGGGTTGGGGTTAGGTTGAGGGTGAGGGTGGGGGTGGGGGTGGGAGTGAGGGTGGGTGTGGTGGTGAGCGTGAGGGTGATGGTGGGGTGGGGGTGAGGGTGGCGTTGGGGGTGTGGTTTGTGGTAAGTTTGAGAGTGAGGATGGGGTTGGGAGTGAGGGTGAGGGTGGGGTGGGGGTTGTGATGAGGGTCAGTGTGGGGGTGTGGGTTAGGGTGAGGGAAAGGGTTACGGTCGGGGTGGGGATGGGGTGTGGGGAGCGGGAGGGTGCGGGTGGTGGTTGGGGTGAGGGTGAGGGTGGGGGAGGGGGGTGAGTGTGAGGGTGAGTGTGGGGCTTATGGTGAGGGTGAGGTTGGGGGTGGAGGTGAGGGTCAGGGTGAGGGCTAGTGTGAGGGTGAGGGTGAGGTTGGGCTGGGGGTGGGGTGAGGGTGATTGTGAAGATGTAGTTGGGGGAGGGGTGAGGGTGAGCATGTGTGTAAATGTTGGGGTGGGGGAGATGGTGAGGGTGGGGTTGGATGTGCGGGTGAGTGTGAGGGTGAGGGGTTAGGGTGAGGGTAGGGTGAGGGTGAGCTTGAGGGTGGGAGATAGGGTGAGGGTTAGGGTGAGGGTGGGGGTGTGGGTGGGGGTTAGGGTAATGGTGAGTGTTGGGGTGTGGCTTAGGTGGAGGGTAAGGGTTACGGTTGGGGTGGGAATGGGGTGGGTGGTGAGAGGGAGAGTACGGGTGGGGGTTGGGGGAGGTAGTGCGGATGAGGGTGGGGGTGGTTGTGAGGGTAGGAGTTGGGGTGAGGGTGGTGGTGGGGGTGTGGGTTGGGGTAAGGATGAGGGTGAGTGTGAGGGTGAGGGTGTAGGTGGGGGTGAGGGTGAGTGTTTAGGGTTAGTGTTAGGGTGAGGGTGACGGTGAGGGTCAGCGTGGGGGTGGGGGGTTGGGGTGAGGGCAAGGTTTAGGGTGAGCGTGAGGGTGAGGTTTAGGGTTAAGGTTGGGGTGAGAGTGGGGGTGGGGGTGAAGCTGAGGGTGAGGGTGGGGGTCGGGGTGGGGGAGAGGGTAAGGGTGGCTGTGAGGTGTTGGTTAGGGTGAGGGTGAGGGTAAGTGTGGAGGTGGGGTGAGGGTGAAAGTGTGGGTGAGGGTGGGGGTGCGGGTGAGGGAGGGGGTGGGGGTGAGGGTGAGGTTGGTGGTGGGGATGAGGGTGAGGGAGAGGGTGAGTATGGGAGTGGGAGTAGGGGTGAGGGTGAGGATGAGGTTGGGGAGGGGTGAGGGTGACTGTGAGGGTGGGGGTGGTGGTGAGAGTGAGGGTGATGGTGGGGGTGGGGGTGAGGGTGGCGTTGGGGGCGTGGTTTGTGGTAAATTTGAGAGTGAGGGTGAGGGTGAGGTTGGGGTTGGGAGTCAGGATGTGGGTGAGTGTGGGGGTGTGGGTTAGGGTGAGGGTTGGGGTGAGAGTGAGGATGAGAGTGGGGTGGGGGTGAGGCTGGGGGTTGGTGTGAGGGTGGCCGTGGGGGTGGTGGTTGGGGCAAGGATGAGGGTGAGTGTGAGCATGATGCTGGGGTTCGGGTTGGGGTGAGGGTGAGGGTGTGGATGGGGGTGCCGATGAGGGTGAGTGTGGGGGTTGGGGTGAGGGAGAGGGTGAGGGTGGGGGTAGGGGTGAGGGTGAGTGTTTAGGGTTAGGGTTAGGGTAAGGGTGAGGGTTACGGTGAGGGTGAGGGTCAGCATGTGGGTGGGGGGATGGGGTGAGGGCAACAGTTAGGGTGAGGGTGACGCTGAGGTTTAGGGTTAAAGTTAGGGTGAGAGTGTCGGTGGGGGTGAGTCTGAGGGTGAGGGTTGGGGTGGGGTGGGGGAGAGGGTAAGGGTGGGGTTCGTGGTCGGGGTTAGGATGAGGGTGAAGGTGTGGGTAAGAGTGGGGGTGGGGTGGGGTTTAGGGTGACGGTGAAAGTGTGGGTGAGGGTGGGGGTGGGGTGAGGGTGAGAGTTAGGATGAGTGTGAGGGTAAGGTTGGGGGTGGGGATGTGGGTGAGGGAGAGGGTGAGGGCGGGGATGGGGGTAGGGGTGAGGGTGAGGTTGGGGGAGGGGTGAGGGGGAGGGTGGGGGTTGGGGTTTGGGTGAGACTGGGGGTGGGGGTGGGAGTGAAGGTGACGGTGGGGGTGGGGGTGATTGTGGCGGTGGGGGTGTGGGATGTGGTAAGTATGAGGGTGAGGGTGGAAGTGAGGGTGAGGTTGTGGGAGGGAGTGAGGGTGAGGGTGGGGGTGGGAGTGGTGAGAGGGTGAGGCTGAGGGTATGGGTGGGGGTTAGGGTGAGGGTGAGGTTAAAGGTAGGGTTGGGTGTGGGGGTGTGGGTTAGGGTGAGGGTAGGGTAGGGTGAGGTTGGGGTTGGGAGTTAGGGGGAGGGTTAGGGTGCGAGTGAGGGCTGGTGGGGGTGGAGGTTAGGGTGAGGGTGAGGGTGGGGGTGTGGGTTAGGGTGAGGGTTAGGGTCGGGTCGGGGGTGGGGGTGGGGGTGAGCGGGAGGGTGGGGGTGGGGGTTGGGGTTGGGCTTAGGGTAAGGGTGAGGGTGGTGGTGGGGATGGGAGTGATGGTGGGGGTGAGGGTCAGGGTGAGGGTGGGGGTGGGGGTGAGGTTGGCGGTGTCGGTGGGAGTTGGTGTAAGATGAGGGTGAGGGTGGGGTGGGAGTGAGGGTGGGGGTGGGGATGTGGGGTGAGGGTTAGGGTCGGCATGGGGCTGGGGGTGGGGGTTTAGGTGAGGGTGAGGGTGGGAATGGGGTTGGGAGTGAGGGTGAGGTTGGGTTTGAGGGTGAGTGTGGCAGTGGGCATGGGGGTGGTGGTTGGGGTAAGGGTGAGGGTGGGGGTGGGAGTGTGGGTGAGGGAGTGGTTGAGGCTTAAGGTAGGGTTGGGGGTGCGGGTGGGGGTTGAGTTGAGGGTGAGGGTGAGGTTGGGGGTGGCAGTGGAGGGTAGGTTTAGGGTGAGGGTGGGGGTGCGGCTTGGGGTTAGGGTGAGGGTCGGGGTGGGTTTCGGTGTGGGGCTGGGGGTGAGCGAGAGGGTGGGGGTGGAGGTGAGTGTGAAGGTGAGGCTGGGAGTGGGGGTGGGTATGGTGGTGAAGGTGAGGGTGGGGGTGGGTGTTGGAGTGAGGGTGAGCGTGAGGGTGAGGTTTTGGGTTAAGGTTAGGGTGGGAGTGGGGTTGTGGGTTAGGGTTAGGGTGAGGGTAAGTGTGGGGTTGGGGTGGGGGTTAGGGTGAGGGGGAAAGTGAGGTTATGGCTGGGGGTGCGGGTGAGAGTGAGGGTGAGTGTGAGGGTTATGGTCTTGTTGGGGTGGGGGTTGGGGTGAGGGTGAGGCTGGGGGTGGGGGTGAGGGTGGGGGTGGGGGTGAGGTTGAGGTTGGGGTGAGGGTGAGGGTGGCAGAGGGGATGGGGATGGGGGTGTGTTAACAGTGGGGATCTTGTGGTGGTGGTGGTGGTGGTGGGGGTGAGGCAGATGGTGAGGGTGAGGGTGGAGGTGCGGGTTAGGGTGAGGGTGAGGTTGGGGGTGGGGGTGGGGGTGAGGGGTGAGGGTGGGGGAAGGGTGAGTGTGAGGGTGGGGGTTCGGGTTAGGGTTCGGGGAAGGGTGGGTTTGGGTGTGGGAGTGAGGGTGGGGGTGAGGATGGGGGTGAGGGTGGCGGCTGGGGTGGGGGTTGTGGTAAGGATGAGGGTGAGGGTAGGGGTGGGAGTGAGGTTGAGGGTGGATGTGGGGGTGATGGAGCGGGTGAGGGTGAAGGTGGAGATGTGGGTTAGGGTGAGGGTGAGTGTGGGGGTGTGGTTTAGGGTGAGGGTAAGGGTTACGGTCGGGGTGGGGATGGGGTGGGTGGTGAGCGGGAGGGTGTGGGTGGGGGTTGGGGATAGGGTGAGGGTGGGGGTGGGTGTGAGGATGAGGGTTAGGGTGGGGGTGAGGGTGAAGGTTGGGGTGAGGGTGGCGGTGGGGGTTGGGGTAAGGATGAGGGTGAGGGTGGTGGGGGGGGGAGATGGTGAGGGTGCGGGTGGAGTGGGGATGAGGGTGAGTGTGGGGTTTGGGGTGGGGACGAGGGATAGGGTGAGGGTGAGGGTAACACTAGGGGTATTGTTTGGGGTCAGGGTGAAAGTGTGGATGAGGGTGAGGGTGACGGTGGAGTTGAGGGTGAGTGTTTAGGGTTAGGGTGAGGGTGAGGATGACAGAGAGGGTCAGTATGGGGGTGGGGGGTTGGGGTGAGGGTGAAAGTGTGGTTGAGGGTGAGGGTGGGAGTGAGGATGAGTGTGAGGGAAAGGGTGAGGGTGGGTGTGGGAGTGGGGTGAGCATGAGGGTGATGTTTAGGGTTAAGGTTAGGGTGAGAATGGGGGTGGGGGTGAGGCTGAGGGTGAGGGTGGGGGTTGGGGTGGGGAGAGGGTAAGGGTGGGGGGGTGCGGGTTAGGGTGAGGGTAAGTGTGAGCGTGGGGTGGGGGTTAGGGTGAGGGTGAAAGTGTGGGTGAGGGTGAGGTTGCGGGTGAGGGTGCTGGTGAGGGTGAGGTTGGGGGTGAGGATGAGGGTGAGGGAAAGGGTGAGGGTGGGGGTGGAGGTGGTGGTAGGGGTGAGGGTGCGGATGAGGTTGGGGGAGGGGTCAGGGTGAGGTTGAGGGTGGGGGTGAGGATGTGTGGGAGTGGGAGTGGCGGTGGGGGGTAGGGTTAGGGTGGGGTGTGGGTAGGGGTGAGGGTGAGGGTGCGGGTGAGGGTGGGGGCAGATGGTGGGAGTGAGGGTGGGGGTGGTGGTAGGGTGAGGGTTAGGGTGTGGGTGTGGTGGGGATGAGGGTGAGTGTGGGGTTTGGGGTGAGGGAGAGGGTAAGGGTGTGGGTTGGGGTGTGGGTTAGGGTGAGGGTGAGGGTGGAGTTGAGGGTGAGTGTTTAGGTTTAGGCTTAGGGTTTGGGTGAGGGTGAGGGTGACGGAGACGGTCAGTGTGGGGGTGGGGGGTTGGGGTGAGGGTTAGTGTGGGGGTGGGAGTGGGGTGAGTATGAGGGTGAGGTTTAGGGTTAAGGTTAGGGTGAGAGTGGGGGTGGGGGTGAGGGTGAGTGTGAGGGTGGGGGTTGGGGTGGGGGAGAGTGTAAGGGTGGAGGGGGTGCGGGTTAGGGTGAGGGTAAGTGTGGGGGTGGGGTGGTGGTTAGGGTGAGGGTGAAAGTGTGGGTGAGGGTGAGGGTGCGGTGAGTGTGAGGGTGAGGTTGGGAGTGGGGATGAGGGTGAGGGAAAGGGTGAGGGTGGGGGTAGGGGTGAGGGTGAGGTTGGGGGAGGGGTCAGGGTGAGGATGAGGGTGGGGGTGAGTGTGGGGGTGAGGGTGGGGGTTGGGGTTAGGATGAGTGTGAGGGTGGGGGTGTGCTTTGTGGTAAGGATGAGGGTGAGGGTGGGAGTGAGGGTGAGGGTGGGGGTAGGATTGAAAGTGAGGGTGGGCGTGGGGGTGAGGGAGAGGGAGAGGGTGAGGGTGTGACGAACTAGGACTGTTGTTAATGTTTTCCCTGAGTACTGTGTGGGTGCCTCGGTTTCCCTATGCAGAGTATCTAGGTGGTGAGACAAGGGTGCATGATTGTTACAGAGCCCTAGGGCAGGGGCCTGGACACAGAGAAGGGCCAGCGCACTGTATCCTAGCAACTGATGGCCCCGGCAGGATCTGGGAGCAGCTGGAACGGTTGCCTGGCATCCCCAAGAGTCTGGTCCCCAACCGGATGGGGTTCTTCACGATCGGGTTCCCCAGCAGCGGATCAGAGACGAATGGGACTTGAGCTGAGTCCAAGAGAGCAAGAGGACTGTGAGAGACAGCGAGAGCCCGAGAGAGACCTACAGTAGAAGCAGCAGCAGCATGAACTGCTGATGGTCAATGGAGAGACATTCTTGGGCGGCGAGACCCTGAGACAGAGAGAACTGTGGTCAGGCCCCGGGTGGTGCACCCCCACAAGATGCTGAGGGGCTGTGTGACCTGAGTGAGGGTCCCAGGGATGGACCTGTTCGCCCTGCCTATGGCCCAGATCCCTGTGCAGACCCAGGAGGGGTCGGGCTGGCTGGTGGTTGGGGTGCTCCAGGATATCAGCTGGGAGGTGCTGTTGGGCGGTGACTGTGTATCTTTGGGACCGGATCCAGGCCCTGACCCTGTAACGGCCCAGGATTTGAATTTGAACTCAGGGAACCAATTGGCTAAGAGGGAAATGGTCAGTGAAAATGCAAATGACCTGGCAGGCAGCAGGGAGGAGCTGCCAGGCACGGGATATCTGCCTGCCTGTAACCAGACCCCTAGGGCGGGGTGGGACAGAGAGATGCTCCCCACCTCCCTGCACACCGGAGAGGCTGGCTCTGATGCTGTTACCAAAGCAGCGAGCTCGCTGCCTTGCCTCACAGGGACAGCCAGGGCAGCGCTGAGCACGGGGGGAGCAGAGACCCCAGCTGAGTAGAGGAACACACAAGCAGGGCAGGACGCTTGCCAACCAGGCTTGCCTGGTCCAGAGGTGCTGCCGGGAAGTGATTCCACGGCAGGGAGGGAGCCACCAGGGACAGGGCTCAGTGGGGCGGTGATCCCAGGCCCAGCCAGTGAGCTGCAGAGGGATCCCGCCTTAGAGAAGCTAAGGGAACTTGCTGGCCACAGCGCTGCAAACCCCCTTGGGGAAGGCTACAGGGACAGATCCCTGTGGGAGAAGGAATCCCTGTGCCGGGAGTGGGCTTCCCAAGGGGAAGACATTAGGGGGGGTGAGTGATTGCTGGAGCCAGGCTAAGTGGAAGAGAGCCTGTTTCCTGGACCTAGTGAGGTTTTTATATCTGTGTGAAGTTTGATTAGACATAGAACTGCGTGTTCTATTTTATTTTATTTAGTAATCCACTTTGTTCTGTCTGTCACTACTTGAAATCACTTAAATCCTATTTTCTGTACTTATTAAAATCACTTTTCACTTATTAAGTTTCCTGGAGTACGAGTTAGTGCCTTGGGAGAGCGATCAGTGGTGCATATCTTTCTATCTTTGAAATAGAAAGCGAACTATTTATGAGTTTACCCTGTATAAGCTTTATACAGGGTAAAACGGATTTATTAAGGGTTTGAGCCTCCTTGGAGTTGAGCAGCTGGGTGTCAAAGGCCAGAGCGCTTCCAGGGGCCTTACAGTGGTGAGTGGACTTGGTTCGGACCTGGGTCTGTGTTTGCAGCAGATCAGTGGAATCTGACTCAAAACAGACAGGATTCGGGAGTCCCAAGCTGGAAAAGGCCTGGAAGCAGGGGCAGAAGCAGCCTTGGCACACCGGGTGGCAGCACCAAGCAGGTCTCTGTGGTCCCGAAGCGTCACAGTGGCGTAGTCGAGCAGGATCTGTGCACAGCTGATTGCTTTGACGTACTGGTAGTGATTTTAAGTGAGTTTTAAGAGTGGTGGCTGGAAAACAGACAAAGTGGTTACTGGTTTGTTATTTTCTGTTTGCTTATTTCGGGTAAGGGAAGTAGGGACAGAAAAGGAAATCAAATAAATAAGAGTGAAGATTGGGGAAGCTGGGAAAGTCTCTTAACTGAAGAGCTCCTGATCTGAGTGCAGTCCAGTTTCAGTGAACTGCAGAGGGGCGTGGCCCAGCACTAGACAGCAATAAGATGTCTGTAAGCGAGGCCACGGTAAAACTGGATCTTGCCGGACTCGAAATAACAGAGAAAGAAAACGAACATCGGAGATGAATCCAATTACGTACGCTGGAAATTAGTGCAGAGACAGAAGCCCACAAGAGAGCTATGGAAGCAGAAAGAATCCGGGAGGAGGCGGCCCACAAGAGAGCTATGGAAGCAGAGGAGCTGGCCCACAAGAGAGCTATGGAAGCAGAAAGAAGCAGGGAGGAGGTGGCCCACAAGAGAGCTATGGAGGCCCAGAAGCATGAACTGGCTGTTGCAGAGTTGAAGAGTCGAAACCCTTCAGCGGCCGGATCCGCTTCCCCAACAATCCCCAAATGGGAGCGTCTATGCCCCCAGTATGATGAATCCAAGGATATAGCCGAATATTTTATCACCTTTGAGAGACTGTGCTCCCTCCATGCGATCCCTGAAGATCAAAAAATGACCACCTTGATAGCCAAATTGACTGGCAGAGCTCTGGACATATTCAATAAGATGCCCATTGGTGATGCCTCCAATTATGGTAAATATAAGGAACTGGTTTTGAAACCGTTTCAGGTTACACCTGAAACCTACAGGGTTAAATTCAGGAGTCTTAAGAGGGGAGATGGGTTACGTTACGTGGCTTATGCAAATGAAATGACAGTTCTGGTAGATAAGTGGGTGAGGGGAAAAGGCATCACAAGCTTTGAGGGAATGTGTGATTTGGTTGCTCAGGAACAATTCCTGAATATGTGCAGTGATGATGTAAAACAGTACTTGTGGGACAAACAGGTAAAAGCCGTGGGTGAATTAGCTGGGTTTGCAGACTCTTATGAGCAGGCGCAAGCTGCAATTAAGCATAAACCACTGGCCGAGGGGTACAGGGTCGAAGGAAAACAGAGTCACCGTGTTACCCCTGGGAAAAAGGAGGCTGGGCGCTCACCTCCCCATTCCCCTAGTACTCGTCCCAAATTCCCTGTACAATCAGAGGAGCCCAGGAGGTGCTATCAATGTAAGTCCACCGAGCACCTGAGAGATAAGTGTCCCCTGCTGAGTGAAAACAGGCATCAAGTGGCCCATAAAGCTGCTGCCTCTTTCCACACAGGGTTCCTGAAGTTGACTTCTACACCACCAAGCAGTGAGCATGTGCATGCTGTTAGACTGAATGGGAAGTTAATCACTGGGTTGAGAGATACAGGTGCTGAAATTTCTATAGTCAGGAGGGACCTGATCCAAGAGAAGGATTGGTTGCCAGGTAAAGCGGCATAATTGGAGTTGGTGGGTGGCTACAAAGTCATTGCACCTCTGGCAAAAGTACACATGCAAACGGAAAACTTGCAGGCTACGCTAACTGTGGCAACAGTGTCACACAATTTTGCACTGTTTCTACTGGGAAATGATTTCTTTGCTGTGGCAGAATCTGTCCCAGGGCTGGGTGGCAGCAAGCAGGAACCTAGTGCTGAAAACCCCAGAGGGGGGTGCGAAGTCACAGGGACTGCAGCTGTGGCGGCAGGGGTGGCTGTGGCCAGTTCCTGTCCTGTAATCATCTCCCTGGGGGAGGGGAATGTTCTACCTCATAGCAAGGGGGGAATTTTGCGGGCCACTGAAGGGTCTATCTTAGCTTGCAGGTGGGAGCCCACAGCTGGACCAGGGTCACCTTCTCTTCGGGGGGACACGGGAGTGTCTGGCCCAGATAGAGGCCCAGGGAGGGAAGGTGAGGGGGGGCCGGAGAGCCCGCCAACCTTTTGTCAGGAGGATCTTGCCCAGGAGGAGGGTGGGAAGTCTGCATTTCACATGCCAGACCCCTCTCCTGTGGATCAGGTTAGAAGGGAAAGCTGGGGGTCAGACCCCCTGGAGGGGGGAGTCCGTCCAGCTGACCTGTTGGGAACAGATACTGGGATGTCCAAGAAAGAGCTTGTTCTTGCTACACGGGTAGGAGGTAAACCTCTCTCTTCAAAGCAGAAGGGAGCGAGTCTCTGCATGGGTGAAGCCACACAAGGGGATGGGAACCAGCCCAGAGAAATTCCAGAGGGAGGGGCCGAGGGCAGGCCGGGTTGCAGTACACCCTTTCCTTGCCAGAACCTCAAACCCATGCCTGATTCAGGAGCCTGCTCCAAAGAGGCAGAAGAATCTGAATCAGAGTGCCTACCAGGATACACCGACGGGTGGGTAATCCTGTGTCTTTCCCTACTTCATCTGTGGGTTATAACAAAGGAGTTAACACCGAGGGTCAACCCTTTCAAGATGGGGAACATACCTGATTGGTGGGAAAAACTGTTGTACATGCTTGGGATGGTGACCTCACGGTCGTACAAACATGTTACCTGTCGGCCTATATCGGGTAACCGGCTGGAAGCTTGGCACAACAGCAAAAGCACAACAGGCCCAGGCTGCTGTGTGAAAGGGGAAACTGAGGCACGCCGCCTCATGGCACTGAGAGCTAAATGCCGAGGTTCCTACGCCTTAACAGGTATTGCTATCTGTATCCTCTTAGCAATACTACACCCCAACCCATTTTCAGGTGCCCGGGGACCAGGAACCTCGCATTTTGCTAAAACCATTACGAATGACACCATGTGGTGTGCCGGTACTGAAAAGGGGTGTGACCAAAGACAAACAGGGGCTTTATGTGTACTGCCTCCGCCATGGACAGTGTCCAAGTCTCTGGCAGTAAGTTCAGGAGGAGGGTGTGACGGTGTTCCCCATAAAACTTTATGGGGAGATGCTTATAAATGTATATATGTAACTAAAATATGTTTTATGCTACATGTGCCATGTAACATATCTCTGTGAAAGTTATGACCTACTGAATTTACTCCTCCTGTTTGTATGCATGTATCATTGTTGTAGTTGGAGTTATGAAGATTGGTTTTATATTTGCTGGTTTTGCACATAGCCTTTGTAAGTGCATGGGATCATCTTTGGAGCAAAGAATGCCTGTTAAATGCGAGCACTTGACAGACAAAAGACGTTGCAGACCCCAATCCACATTGGGGCTGGGTCTGGAATGCAACTGGTTAGTCTGGTTAGGGCGCATGGGTAGGTGACTTGCCCATGTGATCCCAAAACTCCAGGGCAACTGGATCCTACGCAGGGAGAGGAAGAAAGGCTATAAAAGCCCTTGCAAGACCCTTCCATTTTGTCTTCAGCTGGCTAAAGGGAGAGGCTCTCCACCCCCACAAGGACATTCCTGAGGGGAACTGAACAAAGGACAAAGACACTAGGGGGTGTGAGAGTCTGCTGGGCTCAGCTGGACCCAGGCGAATTCTACAGCCTGTA
>JBAIAC010000673.1:0-35883 GCA_037349315.1 Chelydra serpentina
GCATGTTGGGGTGAGGTTAGGGATCTGGGGGGAAGGGCAATGCACAGAGGGGAACGGGAGCACACGGGAGGCGGGGATGGGGCATGTTGGGGGTGAGGTTAGGGATCTGGGGGGAGGGGCAATGCACAGAGGGGAACGGGAGCACACGGGATGCGGGGATGGGGCATGTTGGGGTGAGGTTAGGGATCTGGGGGGAGGGGCAATGCACAGAGGGGAACGGGAGCACACGGGATGCGGGGATGGGGCATGTTGGGGTGAGGTTAGGGATCTGGGGGGAGGGGCAATGCACAGAGGGGAACGGGAGCACACGGGATGCGGGGATGGGGCATGTTGGGGTGAGGTTAGGGATCTGGGGGGAAGGGCAATGCACAGAGGGGAACGGGAGCACACGGGATGCGGGGATGGGGCATGTTGGGCTGAGGTTAGGGATCTGGGGGAAGGGCAATGCACAGAGGGGAACGGGGGTGCGCACGGGATGCGGGGATGGGGCATGTTGGGGTGAGGTTAGGGATCTGGGGGGAAGGGCAATGCACAGAGGGGAACGGGGGAGCACACGGGATGCGGGGATGGGGCATGTTGGGGTGAGGTTAGGGATCTGGGGGGAGGGGCAATGCACAGAGGGGAACGGGGGAGCACACGGGATGCGGGGATGGCTCATGCTGGGCTGAGGTTAGGGATCTGGGGGGAAGGGCAATGCACAGAGGGGAACGGGGGAGCACACGGGATGCGGGGATGGGGCATGTTGGGGTGAGGTTAGGGATCTGGGGGAGGGGCAATGCACAGAGGGGAACGGGGGTGCGCACGGGATGCGGGGATGGGGCATGTTGGGGTGAGGTTAGGGATCTGGGGGGAGGGGCAATGCACAGAGGGGAACGGGAGCACACGGGATGCGGGGATGGGGCATGTTGGGGTGAGGTTAGGGATCTGGGGGGAGGGGCAATGCACAGAGGGGAACGGGAGCACACGGGATGCGGGGATGGGGCATGTTGGGGTGAGGTTAGGGATCTGGGGGGAAGGGCAATGCACAGAGGGGAACGGGAGCACACGGGATGCGGGGATGGGGCATGTTGGGGTGAGGTTAGGGATCTGGGGGAGGGGCAATGCACAGAGGGGAACGGGAGCACACGGGATGCGGGGATGGGGCATGTTGGGGTGAGGTTAGGGATCTGGGGGGAGGGGCAATGCACAGAGGGGAACGGGAGCACACGGGATGCGGGGAAGGGGCATGTTGGGGTGAGGTTAGGGATCTGGGGGAGGGGCAATGCACAGAGGGGAACGGGAGCACACGGGATGCTGGGATGGGGCATGTTGGGGTGAGTTTAGGGATCTGGGGGGAGGGGCAATGCACAGAGGGGAACGGGAGCACACGGGATGCGGGGATGGGGCATGTTGGGGTTGAGGTTAGGGATCTGGGGGGAGGGGCAATGCACAGAGGGGAACGGGAGCACACGGGATGCGGGGATGGGGCATGTTGGGGTGAGGTTAGGGATCTGGGGGGAAGGGCAATGCACAGAGGGGAATGGGAGGACACGGGATGCGGGGATGGGGCATGTTGGGGTGAGGTTAGGGATCTGGGGGGAAGGGCAATGCACAGAGGGGAACGGGAGCACACGGGATGCGGGGATGGGGCATGTTGGGGTGAGGTTAGGGATCTGGGGGGAGGGGCAATGCACAGAGGGGAACGGGAGCACACGGATGCGGGGATGGGGCATGTTGGGGTGAGGTTAGGGATCTGGGGGGAGGGGCAATGCACAGAGGGGAACGGGAGCACACGGGATGCGGGGATGGGGCATGTTGGGCTGAGGTTAGGGATCTGGGGGGAAGGGCAATGCACAGAGGGGAACGGGAGCACACGGGATGCGGGGATGGGGCGTGTTGGGGTGAGGTTAGGGATCTGGGGGGAGGGGCAATGCACAGAAGGGAACGGGAGCACACGGGATGCGGGGAAGGGGCATGTTGGGCTGAGGTTAGGGATCTGGGGGGAGGGGCAATGCACAGAGGGGAACGGGAGCACACGGGATGCGGGGATGGGGTATGTTGGGGTGAGGTTAGGGATCTGGGGGGAAGGGCAATGCACAGAGGGGAACGGGAGCACACGGGATGCGGGGATGGGGCATGTTGGGGGTGAGGTTAGGGATCTGGGGGGAGGGGCAATGCACAGAGGGGGAACGGGGGAGCACACGGGATGCGGGGATGGGGCATGTTGGGGTGAGGTTAGGGATCTGGGGGGAGGGGCAATGCACAGAGGGGAACGGGAGCACACGGGATGCGGGGATGGGCCATGTTGGGGTGAGGTTAGGGATCTGGGGGGAGGGGCAATGCACAGAGGGGAACGGGGGGCGCACGGGATGCGGGGATGGGGCATGTAGGGGTGAGGTTAGGGATCTGGGGGGAGGGGCAATGCACAGAGGGGAACGGGAGCACACGGGATGCGGGGATGGGGCATGTTGGGCTGAGGTTAGGGATCTGGGGGGAGGGGCAATGCACAGAGGGGAACGGGAGCACACGGGATGCAGGTATGGGGCATGTTGGGGTGAGGTTAGGGATCTGGGGGGAGGGGGAATGCACAGAGGGGAACGGGGGAGCACACGGGATGCGGGGATGGGGCATGTTGGGGTGAGGTTAGGGATCTGGGGGGAAGGGCAATGCACAGAGGGGAACGGGAGCACACGGGATGCGGGGATGGGGCATGTTGGGGTGAGGTTAGGGATCTGGGGGGAGGGGCAATGCACAGAGGGGAACGGGGGGCGCACGGGATGCGGGGATGGGGCATGTTGGGGTGAGGTTAGGGATCTGGGGGAGGGGCAATGCACAGAGGGGAACGGGAGCACACGGGATGCGGGGATGGGGCATGTTGGGGTTGAGGTTAGGGATCTGGGGGAGGGGCAATGCACAGAGGGGAACGGGGGGGCGGACGGGATGCGGGGATGGGGCATGTTGGGGTGAGGTTAGGGATCTGGGGGGAAGGGCAATGCACAGAGGGGAACGGGAGCACACGGGATGCGGGGATGGGGCATGTTGGGGTGAGGTTAGGGATCTGGGGGGAGGGGCAATGCACAGAGGGGAACGGGAGCACACGGGATGCAGGTATGGGGCATGTTGGGGTGAGGTTAGGGATCTGTGGGGAGGGGGAATGCACAGAGGGGAACGGGGGAGCACACGGGATGCGGGGATGGGGCATGTTGGGGTGAGGTTAGGGATCTGGGGGGAAGGGCAATGCACAGAGGGGAACGGGAGCACACGGGATGCGGGGATGGGGCATGTTGGGGTGAGGTTAGGGATCTGGGGGGAGGGGCAATGCACAGAGGGGAACGGGGGGGCGCACGGGATGCGGGGATGGGGCATGTTGGGGTGAGGTTAGGGATCTGGGGGGAGGGGCAATGCACAGAGGGGAACGGGAGCACACGGGATGCGGGGATGGGGCATGTTGGGGTTGAGGTTAGGGATCTGGGGGGAGGGGCAATGCACAGAGGGGAACGGGGGGGCGGACGGGATGCGGGGATGGGGCATGTTGGGGTGAGGTTAGGGATCTGGGGGGAAGGGCAATGCACAGAGGGGAACGGGAGCACACGGGATGCGGGGATGGGGCATGTTGGGGTGAGGTTAGGGATCTGGGGGGAGGGGCAATGCACAGAGGGGAACGGGGGGGCGGACGGGATGCGGGGATGGGGCATGTTGGGGTGAGGTTAGGGATCTGGGGGGAAGGGCAATGCACAGAGGGGAACGGGAGCACACGGGATGCGGGGATGGGGCATGTTGGGCTGAGGTTAGGGATCTGGGGGGAGGGGCAATGCACAGAGGGGAACGGGGGGGCGCACGGGATGCGCGGATGGGGCATGTTGGGGTGAGGTTAGGGATCTGGGGGGAGGGGCAATGCACAGAGGGGAACGGGAGCACACGGGATGCGGGGATGGGGCATGTTGGGCTGAGGTTAGGGATCTGGGGGGAGGGGCAATGCACAGAGGGGAACGGGAGCACGCACGGGATGCGGGGATGGGGCATGTTGGGGTGAGGTTAGGGATCTGGGGGGAGGGGCAATGCACAGAGGGGAACGGGAGCACACGGGATGCGGGGATGGGGCATGTTGGGGTGAGGTTAGGGATCTGGGGGGAAGGGCAATGCACAGAGGGGAACGGGAGCACACGGGATGCGGGGATGGGGCATGCTGGGGTGAGGTTAGGGATCTGGGGGGAGGGGCAATGCACAGAGGGGAACGGGAGCACACGGGAGGCGGGGATGGGGCATGTTGGGGGTGAGGTTAGGGATCTGGGGGGAGGGGCAATGCACAGAGGGGAACGGGAGCACACGGGATGCGGGGATGGGGCATGTTGGGGTGAGGTTAGGGATCTGGGGGGAGGGGCAATGCACAGAGGGGAACGGGAGCACACGGGATGCGGGGATGGGGCATGTTGGGGTGAGGTTAGGGATCTGGGGGGAGGGGAAATGCACAGAGGGGAACGGGGGGCACACGGGATGCGGGGATGGGGCATGTTGGGGTGAGGTTAGGGATCTGGGGGAGGGGCAATGCACAGAGGGGAACGGGGGGCGCACGGGATGCGGGGATGGGGCATGTTGGGGTGAGGTTAGGGATCTGGGGGGAGGGGCAATGCACAGAGGGGAACGGGAGCACACGGGATGCGGGGATGGGGCATGTTGGGGTGAGGTTAGGGATCTGTGGGGAGGGGGAATGCACAGAGGGGAACGGGGGAGCACACGGGATGCGGGGATGGGGCATGTTGGGGTGAGGATAGGGATCTGGGGGGAAGGGCAATGCACAGAGGGGAACGGGAGCACACGGGATGCGGGGATGGGGCATGTTGGGCTGAGGTTAGGGATCTGGGGGGAGGGGCAATGCACAGAGGGGAACGGGGGGCGCACGGGATGCGCGGATGGGGCATGTTGGGGTGAGGTTAGGGATCTGGGGGGAGGGGCAATGCACAGAGGGGAACGGGAGCACGCACGGGATGCGGGGATGGGGCATGTTGGGGTGAGGTTAGGGATCTGGGGGGAGGGGCAATGCACAGAGGGGAACGGGAGCACACGGGATGCGGGGATGGGGCATGTTGGGGTGAGGTTAGGGATCTGGGGGGAGGGGCAATGCACAGAGGGGAACGGGAGCACACGGGATGCGGGGATGGGGCATGTTGGGGTGAGGTTAGGGATCTGGGGGGAAGGGCAATGCACAGAGGGGAACGGGAGCACACGGGATGCGGGGATGGGGCATGTTGGGGTGAGGTTAGGGATCTGGGGGGAGGGGCAATGCACAGAGGGGAACGGGAGCACACGGGATGCGGGGAAGGGGCATGTTGGGGTGAGGTTAGGGATCTGGGGGGAGGGGCAATGCACAGAGGGGAACGGGAGCACACGGGATGCGGGGATGGGGCATGTTGGGGTGAGTTTAGGGATCTGGGGGGAGGGGCAATGCACAGAGGGGAACGGGAGCACACGGGATGCGGGGATGGGGTGTGTTGGGCTGAGGTTAGGGATCTGGGGGGAGGGGCAATGCACAGAGGGGAACGGGGGAGCACACGGGATGCGGGGATGGGGCGTGTTGGGGTGAGGTTAGGGATCTGGGGGGAGGGGCAATGCACAGAGGGGAACGGGGGGGCGCACGGGATGCGGGGATGGGGCATGTTGGGGTGAGGTTAGGGATCTGGGGGAGGGGCAATGCACAGAGGGGAACGGGAGCACACGGATGCGGGGATGGGGCATGTTGGGGTGAGGTTAGGGATCTGGGGGGAGGGGCAATGCACAGAGGGGAACGGGAGCACACGGGATGCGGGGATGGGGCATGTTGGGGTGAGGTTAGGGATCTGGGGGGAAGGGCAATGCACAGAGGGGAATGGGAGGACACGGGATGCGGGGATGGGGCATGTTGGGGTGAGGTTAGGGATCTGGGGGGAAGGGCAATGCACAGAGGGGAACGGGAGCACACGGGATGCGGGGATGGGGCATGTTGGGGTGAGGTTAGGGATCTGGGGGGAAGGGCAATGCACAGAGGGGAACGGGAGCACACGGGATGCGGGGATGGGGCATGTTGGGGTGAGGTTAGGGATCTGGGGGGAGGGGCAATGCACAGAGGGGAACGGGAGCACACGGGATGCGGGGATGGGGCATGTTGGGGTGAGGTTAGGGATCTGGGGGGAGGGGCAATGCACAGAGGGGAACGGGAGCACACGGGATGCGGGGATGGGGCATGTTGGGGTGAGGTTAGGGATCTGGGGGGAAGGGCAGTGCACAGAGGGGAACGGGAGCACACGGATGCGGGGATGGGGCATGTTGGGGTGAGGTTAGGGATCTGGGGGGAAGGGCAATGCACAGAGGGGAACGGGAGCACACGGGATGCGGGGATGGGGCATGTTGGGGTGAGGTTAGGGATCTGGGGGGAGGGGCAATGCACAGAGGGGAACGGGAGCACACGGGATGCGGGGATGGGGCATGTTGGGCTGAGGTTAGGGATCTGGGGGGAGGGGCAATGCACAGAGGGGAACGGGAGCACACGGGATGCGGGGATGGGGCATGTTGGGGGTGAGGTTAGGGATCTGGGGGGAGGGGCAATGCACAGAGGGGAACGGGAGCACACGGGATGCGGGGATGGGGCATGTTGGGGTGAGGTTAGGGATCTGGGGGGAAGGGCAATGCACAGAGGGGAACGGGAGCACACGGGATGCGGGGATGGGGCGTGTTGGGGTGAGGTTAGGGATCTGGGGGGAGGGGCAATGCACAGAAGGGAACGGGAGCACACGGGATGCGGGGAAGGGGCATGTTGGGCTGAGGTTAGGGATCTGGGGGGAGGGGCAATGCACAGAGGGGAACGGGAGCACACGGGATGCGGGGATGGGGTATGTTGGGGTGAGGTTAGGGATCTGGGGGGAAGGGCAATGCACAGAGGGGAACGGGAGCACACGGGATGCGGGGATGGGGCATGTTGGGGTGAGGTTAGGGATCTGGGGGGAGGGGCAATGCACAGAGGGGAACGGGGGAGCACACGGGATGCGGGGATGGGGCATGTTGGGGTGAGGTTAGGGATCTGGGGGGAGGGGCAATGCACAGAGGGGAACGGGAGCACACGGGATGCGGGGATGGGGCATGTTGGGGTGAGGTTAGGGATCTGGGGGAGGGGCAATGCACAGAGGGAAACGGGGGGCGCACGGGATGCGGGGATGGGGCATGTAGGGGTGAGGTTAGGGATCTGGGGGGAGGGGCAATGCACAGAGGGGAACGGGAGCACACGGGATGCGGGGATGGGGCATGTTGGGCTGAGGTTAGGGATCTGGGGGGAGGGGCAATGCACAGAGGGGAACGGGAGCACACGGGATGCAGGTATGGGGCATGTTGGGGTGAGGTTAGGGATCTGTGGGGAGGGGGAATGCACAGAGGGGAACGGGGGAGCACACGGGATGCGGGGATGGGGCATGTTGGGGTGAGGTTAGGGATCTGGGGGGAAGGGCAATGCACAGAGGGGAACGGGAGCACACGGGATGCGGGGATGGGGCATGTTGGGGTGAGGTTAGGGATCTGGGGGGAGGGGCAATGCACAGAGGGGAACGGGGGGCGCACGGGATGCGGGGATGGGGCATGTTGGGGTGAGGTTAGGGATCTGGGGGGAGGGGCAATGCACAGAGGGGAACGGGAGCACACGGGATGCGGGGATGGGGCATGTTGGGGTTGAGGTTAGGGATCTGGGGGGAGGGGCAATGCACAGAGGGGAACGGGGGGGCGGACGGGATGCGGGGATGGGGCATGTTGGGGTGAGGTTAGGGATCTGGGGGGAAGGGCAATGCACAGAGGGGAACGGGAGCACACGGGATGCGGGGATGGGGCATGTTGGGGTGAGGTTAGGGATCTGGGGGGAGGGGCAATGCACAGAGGGGAACGGGAGCACACGGGATGCAGGTATGGGGCATGTTGGGGTGAGGTTAGGGATCTGTGGGGAGGGGGAATGCACAGAGGGGAACGGGGGAGCACACGGGATGCGGGGATGGGGCATGTTGGGGTGAGGTTAGGGATCTGGGGGGAGGGGCAATGCACAGAGGGGAACGGGGGGGCACACGGGATGCGGGGATGGGGCATGTTGGGGTGAGGTTAGGGATCTGGGGGAGGGGCAATGCACAGAGGGGAACGGGGGGCGCACGGGATGCGGGGATGGGGCATGTTGGGGTGAGGTTAGGGATCTGGGGGGAGGGGCAATGCACAGAGGGGAACGGGAGCACACGGGATGCGGGGATGGGGCATGTTGGGGTGAGGTTAGGGATCTGTGGGGAGGGGGAATGCACAGAGGGGAACGGGGGAGCACACGGGATGCGGGGATGGGGCATGTTGGGGTGAGGATAGGGATCTGGGGGGAAGGGCAATGCACAGAGGGGAACGGGAGCACACGGGATGCGGGGATGGGGCATGTTGGGCTGAGGTTAGGGATCTGGGGGGAGGGGCAATGCACAGAGGGGAACGGGGGGGCGCACGGGATGCGCGGATGGGGCATGTTGGGGTGAGGTTAGGGATCTGGGGGGAGGGGCAATGCACAGAGGGGAACGGGAGCACGCACGGGATGCGGGGATGGGGCATGTTGGGGTGAGGTTAGGGATCTGGGGGGAGGGGCAATGCACAGAGGGGAACGGGAGCACACGGGATGCGGGGATGGGGCATGTTGGGGTGAGGTTAGGGATCTGGGGGGAGGGGCAATGCACAGAGGGGAACGGGAGCACACGGGATGCGGGGATGGGGCATGTTGGGGTGAGGTTAGGGATCTGGGGGGAGGGGCAATGCACAGAGGGGAACGGGAGCACACGGGATGCGGGGAAGGGGCATGTTGGGGTGAGGTTAGGGATCTGGGGGGAGGGGCAATGCACAGAGGGGAACGGGAGCACACGGGATGCGGGGATGGGGCATGTTGGGGTGAGTTTAGGGATCTGGGGGGAGGGGCAATGCACAGAGGGGAACGGGAGCACACGGGATGCGGGGATGGGGTGTGTTGGGCTGAGGTTAGGGATCTGGGGGGAGGGGCAATGCACAGAGGGGAACGGGGGAGCACACGGGATGCGGGGATGGGGCGTGTTGGGGTGAGGTTAGGGATCTGGGGGGAGGGGCAATGCACAGAGGGGAACGGGGGGGCGCACGGGATGCGGGGATGGGGCATGTTGGGGTGAGGTTAGGGATCTGGGGGGAGGGGCAATGCACAGAGGGGAACGGGAGCACACGGATGCGGGGATGGGGCATGTTGGGGTGAGGTTAGGGATCTGGGGGGAGGGGCAATGCACAGAGGGGAACGGGAGCACACGGGATGCGGGGATGGGGCATGTTGGGGTGAGGTTAGGGATCTGGGGGGAAGGGCAATGCACAGAGGGGAATGGGAGGACACGGGATGCGGGGATGGGGCATGTTGGGGTGAGGTTAGGGATCTGGGGGGAAGGGCAATGCACAGAGGGGAACGGGAGCACACGGGATGCGGGGATGGGGCATGTTGGGGTGAGGTTAGGGATCTGGGGGGAGGGGCAGTGCACAGAGGGGAACGGGAGCACACGGATGCGGGGATGGGGCATGTTGGGGTGAGGTTAGGGATCTGGGGGGAAGGGCAATGCACAGAGGGGAACGGGAGCACACGGGATGCGGGGATGGGGCATGTTGGGGTGAGGTTAGGGATCTGGGGGGAGGGGCAATGCACAGAGGGGAACGGGAGCACACGGGATGCGGGGATGGGGCATGTTGGGCTGAGGTTAGGGATCTGGGGGGAAGGGCAATGCACAGAGGGGAACGGGAGCACACGGGATGCGGGGATGGGGCGTGTTGGGGTGAGGTTAGGGATCTGGGGGGAGGGGCAATGCACAGAAGGGAACGGGAGCACACGGGATGCGGGGATGGGGCGTGTTGGGGTGAGGTTAGGGATCTGGGGGGAGGGGCAATGCACAGAGGGGAACGGGGGGGCGCACGGGATGCGGGGATGGGGCATGTTGGGGTGAGGTTAGGGATCTGGGGGGAGGGGCAATGCACAGAGGGGAATGGGAGGACACGGGATGCGGGGATGGGGCATGTTGGGCTGAGGTTAGGGATCTGGGGGGAGGGGCAATGCACAGAGGGGAACGGGAGCACACGGGATGCGGGGATGGGGTATGTTGGGGTGAGGTTAGGGATCTGGGGGGAAGGGCAATGCACAGAGGGGAACGGGAGCACACGGGATGCGGGGATGGGGCATGTTGGGGTGAGGTTAGGGATCTGGGGGGAGGGGCAATGCACAGAGGGGAACGGGGGAGCACACGGGATGCGGGGATGGGGCATGTTGGGGTGAGGTTAGGGATCTGGGGGGAGGGGCAATGCACAGAGGGGAACGGGAGCACACGGGATGCGGGGATGGGGCATGTTGGGGTGAGGTTAGGGATCTGGGGGAGGGGCAATGCACAGAGGGGAACGGGGGGCGCACGGGATGCGGGGATGGGGCATGTAGGGGTGAGGTTAGGGATCTGGGGGGAGGGGCAATGCACAGAGGGGAACGGGAGCACACGGGATGCGGGGATGGGGCATGTTGGGCTGAGGTTAGGGATCTGGGGGGAGGGGCAATGCACAGAGGGGAACGGGAGCACACGGGATGCAGGTATGGGGCATGTTGGGGTGAGGTTAGGGATCTGTGGGGAGGGGGAATGCACAGAGGGGAACGGGGGAGCACACGGGATGCGGGGATGGGGCATGTTGGGGTGAGGTTAGGGATCTGGGGGGAAGGGCAATGCACAGAGGGGAACGGGAGCACACGGGATGCGGGGATGGGGCATGTTGGGGTGAGGTTAGGGATCTGGGGGGAGGGGCAATGCACAGAGGGGAACGGGGGGGCGCACGGGATGCGGGGATGGGGCATGTTGGGGTGAGGTTAGGGATCTGGGGGGAGGGGCAATGCACAGAGGGGAACGGGAGCACACGGGATGCGGGGATGGGGCATGTTGGGGTTGAGGTTAGGGATCTGGGGGGAGGGGCAATGCACAGAGGGGAACGGGGGGGCGGACGGGATGCGGGGATGGGGCATGTTGGGGTGAGGTTAGGGATCTGGGGGGAAGGGCAATGCACAGAGGGGAACGGGAGCACACGGGATGCGGGGATGGGGCATGTTGGGGTGAGGTTAGGGATCTGGGGGGAGGGGCAATGCACAGAGGGGAACGGGAGCACACGGGATGCAGGTATGGGGCATGTTGGGGTGAGGTTAGGGATCTGTGGGGAGGGGGAATGCACAGAGGGGAACGGGGGAGCACACGGGATGCGGGGATGGGGCATGTTGGGGTGAGGTTAGGGATCTGGGGGGAGGGGCAATGCACAGAGGGGAACGGGGGGGCGCACGGGATGCGGGGATGGGGCATGTTGGGGTGAGGTTAGGGATCTGGGGGGAGGGGCAATGCACAGAGGGGAACGGGAGCACACGGGATGCGGGGATGGGGCATGTTGGGGTTGAGGTTAGGGATCTGGGGGGAGGGGCAATGCACAGAGGGGAACGGGGGGGCGGACGGGATGCGGGGATGGGGCATGTTGGGGTGAGGTTAGGGATCTGGGGGGAAGGGCAATGCACAGAGGGGAACGGGAGCACACGGGATGCGGGGATGGGGCATGTTGGGGTGAGGTTAGGGATCTGGGGGGAGGGGCAATGCACAGAGGGGAACGGGGGGGCGGACGGGATGCGGGGATGGGGCATGTTGGGGTGAGGTTAGGGATCTGGGGGGAAGGGCAATGCACAGAGGAACGGGAGCACACGGGATGCGGGGATGGGGCATGTTGGGCTGAGGTTAGGGATCTGGGGGGAGGGGCAATGCACAGAGGGGAACGGGGGGGCGCACGGGATGCGCGGATGGGGCATGTTGGGGTGAGGTTAGGGATCTGGGGGGAGGGGCAATGCACAGAGGGGAACGGGAGCACGCACGGGATGCGGGGATGGGGCATGTTGGGGTGAGGTTAGGGATCTGGGGGGAGGGGCAATGCACAGAGGGGAACGGGGGGGCGCACGGGATGCGGGGATGGGGCATGTTGGGGTGAGGTTAGGGATCTGGGGGGAAGGGCAATGCACAGAGGGGAACGGGAGCACACGGGATGCGGGGATGGGGCATGTTGGGGTGAGGTTAGGGATCTGGGGGGAGGGGCAATGCACAGAGGGGAACGGGAGCACACGGGAGGCGGGGATGGGGCATGTTGGGGGTGAGGTTAGGGATCTGGGGGGAGGGGCAATGCACAGAGGGGAACGGGAGCACACGGGATGCGGGGATGGGGCATGTTGGGGTGAGGTTAGGGATCTGGGGGGAGGGGCAATGCACAGAGGGGAACGGGAGCACACGGGATGCGGGGATGGGGCATGTTGGGGTGAGGTTAGGGATCTGGGGGGAGGGGAAATGCACAGAGGGGAACGGGGGGGCACACGGGATGCGGGGATGGGGCATGTTGGGGTGAGGTTAGGGATCTGGGGGAGGGGCAATGCACAGAGGGGAACGGGGGGCGCACGGGATGCGGGGATGGGGCATGTTGGGGTGAGGTTAGGGATCTGGGGGGAGGGGCAATGCACAGAGGGGAACGGGAGCACACGGGATGCGGGGATGGGGCATGTTGGGGTGAGGTTAGGGATCTGGGGGGAGGGGCAATGCACAGAGGGGAACGGGAGCACACGGGATGCAGGTATGGGGCATGTTGGGGTGAGGTTAGGGATCTGTGGGGAGGGGGAATGCACAGAGGGGAACGGGGGAGCACACGGGATGCGGGGATGGGGCATGTTGGGGTGAGGATAGGGATCTGGGGGGAAGGGCAATGCACAGAGGGGAACGGGAGCACACGGGATGCGGGGATGGGGCATGTTGGGGTGAGGTTAGGGATCTGGGGGGAGGGGCAATGCACAGAGGGGAACGGGGGGGCGCACGGGATGCGGGGATGGGGCATGTTGGGGTGAGGTTAGGGATCTGGGGGGAGGGGCAATGCACAGAGGGGAACGGGAGCACACGGGATGCGGGGATGGGGCATGTTGGGGTTGAGGTTAGGGATCTGGGGGGAGGGGCAATGCACAGAGGGGAACGGGGGGGCGGACGGGATGCGGGGATGGGGCATGTTGGGGTGAGGTTAGGGATCTGGGGGGAAGGGCAATGCACAGAGGGGAACGGGAGCACACGGGATGCGGGGATGGGGCATGTTGGGGTGAGGTTAGGGATCTGGGGGGAGGGGCAATGCACAGAGGGGAACGGGGGGGCGGACGGGATGCGGGGATGGGGCATGTTGGGGTGAGGTTAGGGATCTGGGGGGAAGGGCAATGCACAGAGGGGAACGGGAGCACACGGGATGCGGGGATGGGGCATGTTGGGCTGAGGTTAGGGATCTGGGGGGAGGGGCAATGCACAGAGGGGAACGGGGGGGCGCACGGGATGCGGGGATGGGGCATGTTGGGGTGAGGTTAGGGATCTGGGGGGAGGGGCAATGCACAGAGGGGAACGGGAGCACACGGGATGCGGGGATGGGGCATGTTGGGGTTGAGGTTAGGGATCTGGGGGGAGGGGCAATGCACAGAGGGGAACGGGGGGGCGGACGGGATGCGGGGATGGGGCATGTTGGGGTGAGGTTAGGGATCTGGGGGGAGGGGCAATGCACAGAGGGGAACGGGAGCACACGGGATGCGGGGATGGGGCATGTTGGGGTGAGGTTAGGGATCTGGGGGGAGGGGCAATGCACAGAGGGGAACGGGGGGGCGGACGGGATGCGGGGATGGGGCATGTTGGGGTGAGGTTAGGGATCTGGGGGGAGGGGCAATGCACAGAGGGGAACGGGAGCACACGGGATGCGGGGATGGGGCATGTTGGGGTGAGGTTAGGGATCTGGGGGGAGGGGCAATGCACAGAGGGGAACGGGGGGGCGGACGGGATGCGGGGATGGGGCATGTTGGGGTGAGGTTAGGGATCTGGGGGGAAGGGCAATGCACAGAGGGGAACGGGAGCACACGGGATGCGGGGATGGGGCATGTTGGGCTGAGGTTAGGGATCTGGGGGGAGGGGCAATGCACAGAGGGGAACGGGAGGCGCTGAGGGGGGGCAGGAACGGGAGGCGCTGAGGGGGGGCAGGAATGGGAGGTGCTGAGGGGGGGCAGGAACGGGGGGCGCTGGGGGGGGCAGGAACAGGGGGCGCTGAGGGGGGCAGGATCTTGCCCCCTATTCACTGCTCCCCCATCCCCATTTGTCTGCAGGTGGCATGATTTCAGGACGCTCTGTGACTACAACAAGCGCATCGCAGTGGGTGAGTGCGGGGTGGGGGCACTGCCCGGGGGGGGAAGGTCGCAGCACTGGGGCAGGAGGTGGCAGGTTTCTTGACCCCATTTTCTGCCCCCTCCAGCCCTGGAGGTGGGGCCAGACCTGCCCTCCAATCATGTCATCGACCGCTGGCTGGGGGAGCCAATTAAAGCGGCCATCCTGCCCACCAGCATCTTCCTGACCAATAAGAAGGGGTTCCCTGTTCTCTCCAAGATGCACCAGCGCCTGGTCTTCCGCCTGCTCAAGGTGAGCCCCGCCCCAGACCTGGCTCCGCCCACCCATGTTTCTGGCCACGCCCATTGAGCCCCACCCACTGAGATTCCCCCTGGCCAAGCTCCGCCCACCCAGATATCCTGGCCCCACCCTCTGAGGCCATGCCCACCCAGAGCCCCGCCCTCGATGATCCTGGATCTGTCACTGAGCCCTGCCCCCAACTTCCCAATATGCACCATCTCCTCCCACACCCAGGAGCTCTCCAGGCCCGCTCCTAGCTGGGGGCACTGCTGTGGGGAAGCTCCCAGCACTGGGGTGGAGGAGGGGTGTGACCCCTGTTCTCCATCCCCCCCTCAGTGTGGGGATTGTACGCTCGGGGCGTATCCCAGGGGCTCGTCTGCCCGTGCTGGGGGTCAGGCTCTGGGCAGTGCATTGTCGCTGTCTAACCCCTGCCCTGCCCCCCAGCTGGAGGTACAGTTCATCGTGTGGGGCGCTCACCACCACCCCGAGAAGGAGTTCTGCTCTTACCTGCAGTACCTGGAGTATCTGAGCCAGAACCGGCCCCCGCCCTCCGCCTACGAGCTCTTCGCCAAGGGCTATGAGGACTATCTGCAGTCCCCCCTGCAGGTGAGCGACCCCGGTGTCGTCAGGATGGCTCAGGGTGAACGCTGGCATAGGATGGGGGCTAAGACCCATGGCTCATAAAATGGCTTCTTCAATGTTCAGGGCTAAAATTGCTGACTGGCATTGTTAGGGCCCAGGGTTAACACACCTTGGACCAGCATCCTGTCCCACCATCGTTAGGGTTGAGCGTTAACAGGGCCTGGCCAGCATCATATTCCCCCCATCGTTAAGGTCCAGGGTTAGTGGCAGTTGGGCTATCCTCCATCCTAGGCGCGAGTGTTAACAGAGCTTGGCCAGTATTCGATCCCATCGGCGTTAGGCTTCAGAACGAATGCTGCCTCGTGCTGGGTTGGGACTCACGGCTATCCCAGTGACATAACTTGGGCCTGGGGCCAACATTCTTGTGTGTCATCCTTAGGTTTCAGAGTTAACATGGGAACTTGCCAGGATTTGGGAACAGCATCGCACCACAATGTCATTAGGGCTCAGGGTGAACTCTGCTAGAGCACTGTCATTGGGCCTTGCGGCTGCCGACTCAGCTTCATTCATGCAGTGTCACCTATCGTCCTTGTCACGCTGGGGGTTATTGGGGGCCCGTTGTTAGGGTTCCGAGGGAACGCTCCATAACTGCAATGTTGATGCATCGGTTGGCAGGGTTCAGAGTGAACATTGCATGTCAGGGTTCATCATTAGGGCCCAGAGTGAACACTTGGGTTCAGAGTGAATGTCAACGGCTCCACAGTGCAATGGAGGGAGGGTCTTCCTCCTCCCCGCTCTCCTCACGCTGCTCTCCCCCCCTCCCCCAGCCTCTGATGGACAACCTGGAGTCCCAGACCTATGAGGTCTTTGAGAAGGACCCCATCAAATACTCCCAGTACCAGCAGGTGAGGGGGAGCCAGGCCATGAACAGGGGGAGGGGCTTCAGTGGGCAGGACCTAGCTAAGGGGTGGGGCCTGTGGCGAGGGGTAATGGGAGCAAGGTCTAGTGGGTGAGGGTTCAGGGAGGGGCCTGGGGGGGAGGAATGCGGTGTGGGGGCAGTTGGGAGGGGGGCTGCAAGGCTTCCCAGTGACTGTCCCCTTACCCCCCCCAGGCGATCTACAGGTGCCTGCTGGACCGGGTGCCAGAAGAGGAGAAGGAGAGGAATGTGCAGTGAGTGATGCCCCGCCCCTCCATGGCAACGCCCCGCCCCTCCATGGCAACGCCCCGCCCTCACTTATACCCCTCCCGCCTGGTGCTGCCCCAGCCCCATGGGACGTGGCACCCCTGACAACCTGCCTGAAGGTCACTCTGACCCTTCCCCACCTGATGGGGGGACCCATCCGCCCTGGCACCCCCTGTGTGCTGCCCTCTGACCTCCCTCTGTGCCCCCCAGGGTGGTGATGGTGCTGGGGGCCGGCCGGGGCCCCCTGGTCAATGCCACGCTGCGGGCGTCCCGCCAAGCCGGCCGGCGGGTAAAGATCTACGCCGTGGAGAAGAACCCCAACGCTGTGGTGACGTGAGTGACCCCGTGCCAGCCCTGCCCCATCACCCCAAGTCAGAGCCTACTGATTCCTAGGCCTATTGTCTCTGTGTTCGTTCATCCATCCCTCCTCCCCTGAGAGTTGGCGGTATGAGTGGGGAGGAGATCCAGTGGCAGGTAGTTCCTTGGGTTAACCCTCACCCCCTGCAGACCGGAGAGCTGGCACTAGGAGTGGGGGGGGATACAGTGGTCTGCAGTTCCCCAGGTTAACCCCATGACTCTTACAGTGCGAGGGGGGGGGGGAATCCAGTGGGAGGAAGTTCCCCAGGTTAACCCCGCACTCCCTGCAGACTGGAGAGCTGGCAGTATGAGGAGTGGGGCTCACAGGTGACCGTGGTATCGTCTGACATGCGGGAGTGGTCGGCCCCTGAGCAGGCCGATCTCCTGGTGTCGGAGCTGCTGGGCTCCTTCGCTGACAACGAGCTGTCCCCTGAGTGCCTGGACGGGGCGCAGCACTGCCTGCGGGGTGAGCGGGCTCCGGGGGTGGAGGGAGCTGTGGGTTGGGTGGGGAGAGGAGTGCGGGGTGTTGGGGGGGGGGGGAAGAGGAGGAGGAGCTGGGGAGGTGTTGGGGGGAAGCTGTCAGGCAGGGGAGAGGGTCAGTGGGTGGGAGGGCAGTGGGGGGGTTGGGGGGAAGGAGGAGGAGCTGGGGAGGCTGTGGGGGGGTGTTGTAGCGGGGAACTGGGTCGGGCGGAGAGGGTCAGTGGGTGGGGGGAGCGGGGTTGGGGGGTGGGGAAGGAGGAGCTGGGGAGATATTGGGGGGAGCTGTGGGTCGGGCAAGGGAGAGAGGGTCAGTGGGTGGGGGGAGCAGTGGGGGGTGTTGGGGGGAAGGAGGAGGAGCTGGGGAGGTATTGGGGGGAGTTGGGGGTTGCTGCGGGGGAGGGTCAGTGGGTGGGGGGAGCAGTGGGGGGTGTTGGAGGAAGGAGGAGGAGCTGGGGAGGTATTGGGGGGAGTTGGGGGTTGCTGCGGGGGAGGGTCAGTGGGTGGGGGGAGCAGTGGGGGGTGTTGGGGGAAGGAGGAGGAGCTGGGGAGGTATTGGGGGGAGTTGGGGGTTGCGGGGGGAGGGTCAGTGGGTGGGAGGGCAGTGGGGGGGTTGGGGGGAAGGAGGAGGAGCTGGGGAGATATTGGGGGGAGTTGGGGGTTGCTGTGGGGGAGGGTGAGTGGGTGGGGGGAGCAGTGGGGGGTGTTTGGGGGGAAGGAGGAGGAGCTGGGGAGGTATTGGGGGGAGTTAGGGGTTGCTGCGGGGGGAGGGTCAGTGGGTGGGGGGAGCAGTGGGAGGTGTTGGGGGAAGGAGGAGGAGCTGGGGAGGTATTGGGGGGAGTTGGGGGTTGCTGCGGGGGGAGGGTGAGTGGGTGGGGGGAGCAGTGGGGGGTGTTGGGGGAAGGAGGAGGAGCTGGGGAGGTATTTGGGGGGAGTTGGGGGTTGCGGGGGGGAGGGTCAGTGGGTGGGGGGGAGCAGTGGGGGTGTTGGGGGAAGGAGGAGGAGCTGGGGAGGTGTTGGGGAGTTGGGGGTTGCGGGGGGAGGGTCAGTGGGTGGGAGGGCAGTGGGGGGGTTGGGGGGAAGGAGGAGGAGCTGGGGAGGCTGTGGGGGGGTGTTGTAGGGGGCAGCTGTGGGTTGGGCGGGGGGAGAGGGTCAGTGGGTGGGGGGAGCAGTGGGGGGTGTTGGGGGGAAGGAGGAGGAGCTGGGGAGGTATTGGGGGGAGCTGTGGGTCGGGCGGGGGGAGAGGGTCAGTGGGTGGGGGGAGCAGTGGGGGGTGTTGGTGGGAAGGAGGAGGAGCTGGGGAGATATTGGGGGGAGTTGGGGGTTGCTGCGGGGGAGGGTTGGGGGGAAGGAGGAGGAGCTGGGGAGGCTGTGAGGGGGTGTTGTAGGGGGCAGCTGTGGGTTGGGCGGGGGGGAGAGGGTCAGTGGGTGGGGGGAGCAGTGGGGGGTGTTGGGGGAAGGAGGAGGAGCTGGGGAGGTATTGGGGGGAGTTGGGGGTTGCTGCGGGGGAGGGTCAGTGGGTGGGGGGAGCAGTGGGGGGCTTGGGGGGAAGGAGGAGGAGCTGGGGAGGTATTGGGGGGAGTTGGGGGTTGCTGCGGGGGGAGGGTGAGTGGGTGGGGGGAGCAGTGGGGGGTGTTGGGGGAAGGAGGAGGAGCTGGGGAAGTGTTGGGGGGAGTTGGGTGTTGCTGCGGGGGGAGGCAGTTTTGGGGTGGGGGGCTCGTTGCCCCGATGTCTGACCCCCCCCCCCATCCTGCAGCAGGCGGCGTGAGCATCCCCAGCACCTACACGTCCTTCCTGGCGCCCATCTCCTCGTCCAAGCTGTACAATGAGGTGCGGGCCTGTCGGGAGAAGGACCGGCATCCCGAGGTGAGCCCCCCACACCCCTGCCCCCCCAGCTCTGTGTGCCAGGCAGGGTGCTGGGGGTCGCGCTCTGATCACGTCTCCCCCCCCAGGCGCAGTTCGAGATGCCCTACGTCGTGCGGCTCCACAACTTCCACCAGTTGGCGCCACCCCAGCCCTGCTTCACCTTCCACCACCCGCACCCAGGTAGGGTGCTGGGGCGGGGCCTGAGCGGACCACACCCCTCTGGGGTGGGGAGGGGCGGGGCCGGAGCGGACCACGCCCCTCTGGGGTGGGGAGGGGCGGGGCCGGAGCGGACCACGCCCCTCTGGGGTGGGGAGGGGCGGGGCCGGAGCGGACCACGCCCCTCTGGGAGAAAGTCCTCCCCTATCCTCCCCCCGTTGGGCAGACCCGGGCCGGGACAAGAGCCAGTACCGGCAGCTGGAGTTCGCGGTGGAGGTGAACACGGTGCTGCACGGCTTCGCCGGCTACTTCGAGACCACGCTGTACGGCGACGTCGCGCTCAGTGAGTGCGGGGCCGGGGGGGGCTCGTGGGGAGCAGGGCACTGGGATGTGGGCAGGCGGTAGTGGGGGAGGTCAGGAGGTTCCCCTGGCCGGGGGGGGCAGATCCAGAGGGGGGAGGAGGTTCTCCTGGCTGGGGTGGGAGGGGCAGATGCAGAGGGGGGAGGAGGTTCTCCTGGCTGGGGGGGGGCAGATGCAGAGGAGGGAGGCGGTTCTCCTGGCTGGGGGGGGCAGATGCAGAGGAGGGAGGCGGTTCTCCTAGCTGGGGGGGGGGGGGCAGATCTGGAGGGGGGAGGTTCCCCAGGTGGGAGGAGGGACGGAGGGGGGAGGAGGTTCTCCTGGCTGGGGGGGGGGTCCTGGCGCCCGTCTCACCCCCCCTCCCCCAGGTATCCGGCCCGAGACGCACTCCCCCGGCATGTTCTCCTGGTTCCCCATCTTCTTCCCCATCAAGGTGAGCGCCCCTCCCCCGCCCCCGGGGGGCTGGACCAGCGGCTGCCGCAGCCGGGGTGCCTGTGGGGGGCTCAGGGTGCGGGGGGGGGCAGTGTCCTTATGGGGGGATGTGGGGGAGACTTGGGGCGGGAGTGGGCGCGGCCCTGTGGGGGCGGGGCTTGGGGCGGGAGCGGGCGCGGCCCTGTGGGGGCGGGGCTTGGGGCGGGAGCGGGCGCGGCCCTGTGGGGGCGGGGCTTGGGGCGGGGGCGGGCGTGGCCCTGCGGGGGCGGGGCGCTGGGGGCGGGTCCCTGCGGGGGGCGGGGCGCTGGGGGGCGGGGCTTGGAGCGGGGGCGGGTCCCTGCGGGGGGCGGGGCGCTGGGGGGCGGGAGCGGGGCGCGGCGCTGGGGGGCGGGGGCGCGGCGCTGGGGGCGGGTCCCTGCGGGGGGCGGGGCTTGGAGCGGGGGCGCTGGGGGGCGGGGCTTGGGGCGGGAGCGGGCGCGGCCCTGCGGGGGGCGGGGCGCTGGGGGGCGGGGCTTCAGGCCGCTGACGCTCATTTTCTCCCCACAGCAGCCGCTGGCGGTGCGCGCGGGCGAGCGCGTGCGCGTGGCCTTCTGGCGCTGCGCGGGCCCGCGCAAGGTGTGGTACGAGTGGGCGGTGACGGCGCCCGGCTGCTCTGCCCTGCACAACCCGAGCGGCCGCTCCTCCACCATCGGCCTGTGAGGGGCCGGCACGTCACCGAGTCCCCGCCCACTTCTCCTTCTCGGCCTGTGCGCTGGCGCCATGTCATCGGGGGGCGGGGCCTGGACCGAGACTCCGCCCCACGCGGCGCTCCCTCCCTTCTCTCTCCGCGCGTTTCAATAAAGCTTCTGGCCCAGACCCTGTGTGTGTCTCTGTCTAGGGGGGGAGAGGGGCGCTCTCCCGTTGCCATGGCAACCGGCCCCCTGAGCGCAGCCGTGCGAGTGCTGATAGGTTGCTGAGCCTGCTGCTCCGCCCCTTTTCGTTCTGGGCCAATCAGCGTTGCTGTTGTCAGCCGAGCCCCATAATCAATCAATCAGGGTGGTCGCTGTCAGCGGAGTCCTGCCTCCGTCTGCCAATCACCCTCCGGCCGTGGGGAAAGCGGCGCGCCCCTCCCGCTCTGGGCCAAACAGCGAGGCCGCTGCGAGCAAAACCCCGCCCCTTGATCGATATCGGCAAATCATCGTTGTCGCGGAGGAAAAAACCCCGCCCTCTACAAAGTCTCAGCCAATCAGAGCTGCCCCTGTAGCAACGTGACCAATCAGCAACGGCGCTGTGCCAAGCCGCGTCCCCTTGGCCGACCTCGGCCAATCAGCGCCGCCCCTTCCAGCCAGTCAGCGTCGTGCTGCCGCCCAGCCCGCGCCTGCGCACGGAGCTTCGGGGGGAGGGGAAGGTTCTGGAGGCAGCCGCGGCCTCCGCCATCTTAGCGCCGCGTCCGGCCGCGGTGAGACCCGGAGCCCGAGGAGCCGGTGCCGACCGGGGGAAGGGTGAGAGCGGGGCAGGGTGACGTCAGGGCAGCGGCGGGGCACCTCATGGGCGGGGGGGGATGAGGCTGATGACGTCAGTGGCCCGCGAGGGGGGTGGGCGGGAGCGCGGGGTTCTAGAACGCTGATGAGTGCGGGGCAGGGGTTCGTGGGAGGCTTAGAACGCTGGGGACGGTTCTGGGTGGGGCATACAAGGGAGCCTAGAACGCTGGGGACTTGGGGGCGGGGCCACGAGGCTGGGCGGGGCTTGCAAGTGGGCATAGAACGCTGGGGTCTTCGGGGCGGGGCATGCGAGGGGACGTAGACCGATGGGGGCGGGGCTTGTAGCAGGCATAGAACACTTGGGGGTGGGGGCATCAAAGTCTAGAATGTGGAGGCGGAGCCCAGACGGGAGGGGTTCTAGAGCGGAGATCCCTCAAACGGGGCTGGGACTTGGGGCCTTTGGCCAGCGGGCGCCCTGGGTCTCTAGAACTGGCCTGGAATTGGGAAGGGTCTAGAGCAGGCCTGGCTCCCTGGGGATCTAGAGCAGCGTCGTTCCAGGCAGGCCTGGGACCCTGGCCCAGGGGTGCTCTAGAACAGGCCTAGCTGTGCCTCCCTGGGGTGGTGTCTCCCCTGAATGTTTGGAATTGGGAGGGGGGCTAGAGCAGGGTGGGTGCCGGGAAGGAGGTGACTCGTGGGCTCGCTGGTTCTGGAGCCCCCGGCCGGGGACTCGCAGCCTGCCCTTGAACAGGGGCTTTGCTGGAGCTGGTGCTGGGGGGAGCCCAAGTGCTCCAGACTAGCAGTGGGGCAGCAAAGGGGGGGAGGGGTCTAGAATGATGGGGGGGCCCCCATGTGGCTCCCTGGCTCACCCCTCCCCGTCTCCGCAGGGCGCCTCTGAGAGCCACTCGAACCCGGAGCCTGCCCTGCCCTTTGGGGGTGGGGCCCCCCCCGGCGCGCTCCATGGAGCCGGGGGTCTCGAATCCGCTGCAAGAGCCCGTAAGTACCCCGCTCCCCTCGGCCGCGGCGCCCTGGGTGGGGCCCCGAGGGGCCGGCCTGGGGCTGACCCCCCCCCTCTCCGCTTTCCTCCCGCAGAGCCCGGCCGACGCCATGACGCCCGACGACTTCGACATCGTCATCGAAGCCATGTTGGAGGCGCCCTACAAGAAGGAGGAGGTGAGGGGCAGGGGGCCCTTGTGACACGCGTGCCTCAGTTTCCCCAGCGTCTCTGGAGTGGTGGAGGCTGGAGGGGGGCCCTGGGGGGCCACTGGGGAGAGCGGAGTGGCAGGGGGCTGATGGGGGCTGCCCCCTCCCCCGCTGAGGCATGGCTTTGTTCCCTCCAGGCCCAGCCAGGACCCTCGAAGGCACCAGCTGAAGCCCCTGCAGCCCAGGTAACGTATGGGGGGCCGGCGGGGGGGAACAGGGGGGAGCATCCCATACTCACCTCTCCTGCTCCCCCCACAGCCCCCAGAGGAGCAGAGCAAGGAGATGAAGAAGGAGAGTGCCAGCAGCAGGTGAGAGGGGCGGGGGCTGCCCTACAGTAACGGTGTCTCCCCCTGGCAGTGGGGGGTGGGGGGCTGCCCCACAGCAATGATGTCTCCCCCGGCAGTGGGGGGCTGGGGGCTGCCCCACGGTAACAATGTATCCCCCCGGCAGTGAGGGGGATGGGGCTGCCCCACGGTAACTGTGTCTCCCCCCGGCAGTGGGGGGTTGGGGGCTGCCCCACGGTAACAATGTCTCCCCCCGGCAGTGGGGGGTGGGGGACTGCCCCACAGTAACAATGTCTCCCCCCGGCAGTGAGGGGGCTGGGGGCTGCCCCACAGTAATGGTGTCTCCCCCCGGCAGTGGGGGGCTGGGGGCTGCCCCACGGTAACAATGTATCCCCCCGGCAGTGAGGGGGATGGGGCTGCCCCACGGTAACTGTGTCTCCCCCCGGCAGTGGGGGGTTGGGGGCTGCCCCATGGTAACAATGTCTCCCCCCGGCAGTGGGGGGTGGGGGACTGCCCCACAGTAACAATGTCTCCCCCCGGCAGTGAGGGGGACGGGGCTGCCCCACGGTAACTGTGTCTCCCCCCGGCAGTGGGGGGTTGGGGGCTGCCCCACAGTAATGGTGTCTCCCCCCGGCAGTGGGGGGTGGGGGACTGCCCCACGGTAACTGTCTCCCCCCCCGGCAGTGTGGGGGACAGGGCTGCCCCACGGTAACAGTGTCTCCCCCCAGCAGTGGGGGGTGGGGGACTGCCCCAAGGTAACGGTGTCTCCCCAGGCATTGGAAGGGGGCGGGGGGGCTGCCCCATACTAATGGTGTCTCCCCCCAGCAGTGGGGGCTGGGGCCAGCCCCACGGTAACGGTGTCTCCCCCCAGCAGTGGGGGATTGCCCCACGGTAATGGTGTCTCCCCAGGCATTGGGGGAAGGGGTGGGGGGCTGCCCCACACTAACGGTGTCTCCCCCCAGCAGTGGGGGCTGGGGGCTCCCCCATGGTAACGGTGTCTCCCCAGGCATTGGAGGGGGGCGGGGGGGCTGCCCCATACTAATGGTGTCTCCCCCCAGCAGTGGGGGGCTGGGGGCTGCCCCATGCTAACGGTGGCTCTCTGCCCCCCAAGTAGCAGCAGGAAGAAGAGGAGTCGGAGCCGTGAGCACAGACACAGGTAGGGGGGGGGCTCGTGTGATTGCCTCGGGGGGGGGGGGGGGGGGGTGTTGTACTCCGAGTACTAGACAGGATCTTTTCAGGGGGAATAAGGCAAAACGCCACATTTATGAGTAATACAGGGATCAATTAGTGCTCTAGCGTGTGAGCTACATATCGCACGCGCACACACGCGCGCGCGCACACACGCACGCACACACTCCGTCTTGCTGCTGTTACCAACTGGTTGCTCCCCTTAACTGCACTGGCCAGGTGAGTTCGATGGGGGAGGGGTGCAGCCGGATCGATGCTCCCATGGTGACAAGACGAGACCCGGGGTCCCCTCCAGACCCCTCACTTCTATAGCAGCCGAATCTATCCCAGCTTCACAATCTGGGTCTGTGTCCGTTGGTCCTTTGGGCTGCGTCTCTCTGGGGGTTGTCCCAATGCTGCAAAGAGGGTGTGTCCCAAAGGAAGGTGCCGGCTTCTAACCCCCAAGGTCGTCAGTGTGTCGCTCTTCTTTAGGCCGTGGCTACACTCACGAGTTACAGCGCAATAAAACTGCCTGCAGCGCTGTAACTCGCTCCCCGTCTCCACTCGCCAGGCACGGACAGCGCCGTGTCTCCATGGTTACAGCGCTGTGTCTCCATGGTTACAGCGCTGCCGGTTCTCCGCCTGCTCCTGGAATGTAGTTGGGCTGGAAAGGGCACTTCCGGGTTGGAGTTCAGACTCCGTTCTGGGGCTGCTTTACAAAAAAGCAAACACAGCTACTGTTTGCAGGGGTGGGGGGCTCCCTTAGGGGTGCCGGCAGCAAAGTTAGCTTGAAGAGAAGCGGCCGGGGATCCGGGGGGGTTGGAAAGAACGGCGGGGGGGGGAGGGGGCGGGCTCCGTTTCCCGAGTTCTCTTTTATCTGCTCTTTAAAAACCAACAAAGCCCCTGCTGCTTGCTTTCAGTGACTGAGAGAGGCGGGGGAGCCGTGAGTGTGTAAGCTTAGGAAATAATGAGCTGACACTCTGGATACCCCAAAAACCCACACTCACTCCCCACATGCTCCCTGTCATACTCCCCCTCACCCCCCCATTTGAAAAGCACGTTGCAGCCACTTGAACGCCCATAATGCACCGCTCCCAGTACAGCTGCAAATCCCTCAAATGTAGCCACGTTACTGCGCTGGCAGCTCCCAGCGTGGACAGGCTGCGGCGCTTTCCCTGCTCGGCTGTAGGAAGACACCGTACGGCTCCCAGCGTGGACGGGCCGCGGCGCTGTCCCTGCTCGGCTGTAGGAAGACACCGTACGGCTCCCAGCGTGGACGGGCTGCGGCGCTTTCCCTGCTCGGCTGTACGAAGGCGCCGTACGGCTCCCAGCGTGGACGGGCCGCGGCGCTGTCCCTGCTCGGCTGTAGGAAGACGCCGTACGGCTCCCAGCGTGGACAGGCTGCGGCGCTGTCCCTGCTCGGCTGTAGGAAGACACCGTACGGCTCCCAGCGTGGACGGGCCGCGGCGCTGTCCCTGCTCGGCTGTAGGAAGACACCGTACGGCTCCCAGCGTGGACGGGCCGCGACGCTTTCCCTGCTCGGCTGTAGGAAGGCGCCGTACGGCTCCCAGCGTGGACGGGCCGCGGCGCTGTCCCTGCTCGGCTGTACGAAGGCGCCGTACGGCTCCCAGCGTGGACGGGCCGCGGCGCTGTCCCTGCTCGGCTGTAGGAAGGCGCCGTACGGCTCCCAGCGTGGACGGGCCGCGGCGCTTTCCCTGCTCGGCTGTACGAAGGCGCCGTACGGCTCCCAGCGTGGACGGGCCGCGGCGCTGTCCCTGCTCGGCTGTAGGAAGGCGCCGTACGGCTCCCAGTGGAGCCTCAGCCTTACTGAGCCACTTGACAAGTTGTATTGTCCTTGGAGGTGGGTGTCTTCCAGGCCCCTCAGTCAGTGAACAGGGCCATTGCTGCAGCGTGGGGGAAGATGTGATCCTACTCCTAGCAGAAGGGCCCATGTTCCTTCCACTCTAACGCTACTGTGCTCCGGGCTGCTCCCGGGGCTGCGCGGAAACAGGCACAGTCCAGTCGTATGAAATACACGATAACACACTGCGTACTGAATAGAGAGGTTTATCTATGTGTGAGGGGACCTGTGATTGGCCGGGGGGGCACGGGGCGGGGGCTGTGATTGGCTGGGTGAGGCCAAGGGAGGCTGTGATTGGCCGGCGGGGTCTCTGACGCTCTGTCTCTAGCCGGGACCAGGAGCGGCGGCGGCGCAGCAGCCGGAGCCGGGAGCGCCGGAGCCGCCACAGGAGCCGGAGCCGGGAGCGCCGGCGGGGGAGCCGTTCCCGGAGCCGGGAGCGCCGGCGCGAGGAGAGAGCGCGGCACCGCAGCCCCCCGCCCCCCGGGTGAGTGGCACCCCGTTCCCGGCCAAGCCCTGCCCCTGCTGAGTGAGACCCCGCCCCCTGGCTAACCCCCACCCTTGGGGGAGCAAGGCTCCGCCCCCAGGTGAGTCGGACACCCCCCCCCCCCTGCCAATCCCCGCCCCTGGAAGAGCCAGGCTCCGCCCCCAGGTGAGTCGGACACACACCCCCTCCCCCCCCCCCCCCGGCCAATCCCCGCCCCTGAAAGAGCCAGGCTCCGCCCCCAGGTGAGTCGGACACCCCCCCCCCCCCCCCGGCTAACCCCCGCCCCTGAAAGAGCTAGGCTCCGCCCCCAGGGGAGTCGGACACCCCCCCCCCGGCTAACCCCCGCCCCTGAAAGAGCTAGGCTCCGCCCCCAGGTGAGGAAGCCCCTGGCCAGGCCTACCCCCGGGAGAGGGAATCTGCTCCCCCGCCAGGCCCCACCCTCACAACACCCCCTACCCATCCCTACTCCGAGGGACCCCACCCCCTTCCCATTGCAGCCCCCGGGGGAACCTGGCCCCTGCCTCCTCTCCCCTCCCACAGGCCCCGCCTACTCGCTTGGCCCTGACCTGGTGTCTGCCCCCCAGGCGCCGGTTTGGACACAGTAAGAGCCCCCTGTACCGGGAGAAAAGCCCCGTGCGGTGAGTGACGCCACGCCTGTGCCGGGAGCAGGGGGAGGCCGAGGGCAGAGATGGGGCTCTGGGCGGGGATCTGAGCTGATGGATCTGGGCGGGAGGCTCTGGTCAGAACATGCCGGGGGGGGGGCTGGTTGGGGAGCGCAGCGGGGGAAGATTCGGGGGCCCCGGCCCATCCGCCCTGACGCCCCGTCCTGCAGGGAGGCGCTGGGCAGCCTGAGCCCCGAGGAGCGAGACGCTCGCACCGTGTTCTGCATGCAGCTGGCCGCCCGCATCCGCCCCCGCGACCTCGAGGACTTCTTCTCCGCCGTCGGCAAGGTACCGCCCCGGCCCCGGGAGCTCAAGGGATTCAATGGTGCGAGGTCTGTGATGAACCCTCCGGGAACACGTCCAACCCACACTGGCCCTAAGGGGGCCTGTCTTGCCAGAGCAGGGTGACCGGACAACAGCTGGGAACAGTCGGGACGGGGAGGGGGGGTGATAGGCGCCTGGACAAGGAAAAAGTCCCAAAAACCGGGACGGTCCCTTTACAAATGGGACATTTGGTCCCCCTATGCCAGAGTGATCTGGCTCCGCCCCCTGCTCATTCCTGAAGCCCCGCCCACTGCATATGCCCTGCCCCTCCTGCTCTCTGGCCCCACCCCGCCGTCTCTAACCCCGCCCTGGTCTGGCCCCGCCCCTCGGCCGTCTCCCCCAGGTGCGGGACGTGCGGATCATCTCGGACCGGAACTCGCGGCGCTCCAAGGGCATCGCCTACGTGGAGTTCTGCGAGATCCAGTCGGTGCCGCTGGCCATCGGGCTGACGGGGCAGCGTCTGCTGGGCGTGCCCATCATCGTCCAGGCCTCCCAGGTGCGCCGGGCGGGCAGGGGCCATCTGGGGAGGGGCCGGGGGGCGGCTGGGAGGCAGGGGGATGACGCAGGGGCCATCTGGGGAGGGGTTGGGGGGCGGCTGAGGGGTGGGGCCGGGGAGGGGGCTGGGAAGGGGAGGGGCCGGGGGGCGGCTGAGGGGTAGGGCCCGGCTGAGGATGGGAGTTAGGGAGGGGAGGGGCCGGGGGGCGGCTGAGGGGTGGGGCTGGGCTGAGGATGGGGGAAGGGGAGGGGCCAGGGGGCGGCGGGAGCTGGGAGGGGGACGGGGGGCAGCTATGGGGTGGGTCCCGTCTGAGGACGGGAGTTAGGGAGGGGAGGGGACCGGGAAGGGGAGGGGCCGGGGGGTGGCTGAGGGGTGGGGCCGGGGAGGGGGCTGGGAAGGGGAGGGGCCGGGGGGCGGCAGGGCCCGGCTGAGGACGGGAGTTAGGGAGGGGAGGGGACCGGGAAGGGGAGGGGCCGGGGGGCGGCTGAGGGGTGGGGCTGGGCGAAGGGGAGGGGCCAGGGGGCGGCGGGAGCTGGGAAGGGGAGGGGGACGGGGGGCAGCTATGGGGTGGGTCCCGGCTGAGGATGGGAGCCGGGAAGGGGAGGGGGAGGGGCGTCAGGGCCCCGGCTCACCCCCCGCCCCGCCCCGCCCCGCAGGCGGAGAAGAACCGGCTGGCGGCCATGGCCAGCGCCCTGCAGAAGGGCAGCGGGGGGCCCATGCGTCTCTACGTCGGCTCCCTGCACTGCAACATCACCAAGGAGATGCTGCGCGGGATCTTCGAGCCCTTCGGCAAGGTGGGGGGCGGCTCCGCGCTGGGGGGAGGGGTGGGGGCGGCTCCGCGCTGGGGGGAGGGGTGGGGGGGGCTGCGGGGAGGGGCCGAGGATTCTCCCAGCGTGGGGCTGGCATCCCCATGATGGGGAGGGGCCTGGGGCGTCCAGGAGCTGGGGGGGGGGGCTCGGCCTGGCACTGAGGGGGGCCCTGTTTGACTCCAGCCCGGCTTTGACCCCTTCGCCCCGCCCCCGTGCAGATTGACAGCATCGTGCTGATGCGGGACCCGGACACCGGCCAGTCCAAGGGCTACGGGTTCCTGACGGTGAGTGGGACCCCCTCGCTCGGGCCCCCCCCCCGCCAGCCCTCTGCCCCCCCCTCGGTGCCCCCCCCGCCAGCCCTCGGCCCCCCAATTGGTGCCCACTCCCAGCCCTGGCTCCCCCATTTGTCCATTCTGGTGTCTCCTCCCCAGTATGCCCTCAATAGACCCCATGCTGGGCGGGGGCGGGGGCGGGCCCTGCCCCCGGGCCTGCCCCCGCCCCCCAGCCCTTTCTCCACGGCCCCCCCTACCCTCTAGCTACGCCCTGGCCCCCCCCACCCCTTCCTCCCCCAGGCGTACTACCCACCAGCCAGGCCAGCCCCTGCCCCCCCCCACCCGTACCTCCCCCTGCTGCACCGGCCCTGCCCCCCGGCCCTTCCTCCCCCGGCCGTACTACCCCCCACCCAGGCCAGCCTTGGCCGTGCCTCCCCGGCCACCCTGTGCTCCCCCCTGACCTGCCCCCCCTGCAGTTCGCGGAGGCGGAGTGTGCCCGCCGGGCGCTGGAGCAGCTGAACGGCTTCGAGCTGGCTGGGCGCCCCATGCGTCTGGGCCACGTCACCGAGCGGCTGGACGGCACCACGGACATCTCCTTCCCCGAGGGCCCCGAGGAGACCGAGCCCGGCGCCGGCGGGGGCCTGCAGCTACTGGCCAGGCTGGCCGAAGGTGGGGGGGCTGCGGCTGGGGGAGTTTCCTAGCCCGGGGGCTGCGGCTGGGGGAGTTTCCTAGCCCGGGGGGCTGCGGCTGGGGGAGTTTCCTAGCCCGGGGGGCTCTGGGTGGGGGGGGGGGTTCCTGGCACTGGTGGGGGGCTGCGGCTGGGGGAGTTTCCTAGCCCGGGGGGCTCTGGGTGGGGGGGGTGGGGGGGTTCCTGGCACTGGTGGGGGGCTGCGGCTGGGGGAGTTTCCTAGCCCGGGGGGCTCTGGGTGGGGGGGGGGGGTTCCTGGCACTGGTGGGGGGCTGCGGCTGGGGGAGTTTCCTAGCCCGGGGGGCTCTGGGTGGGGGGGGGGGTTCCTGGCACTGGTGGGGGGCTGCGGCTGGGGGAGTTTCCTAGCCCGGGGGGGGGTCCTGGTCCTAGCACGGGGCTGTGGCTGGCTGGGGGGGCCGTTCCTGGCCATGCTGAACGGAGTGGGGGGCTGGCCCCGTGTGCCGTGACCCAGGCTGGCAGAGGGGGGGTTTGGGGGTGCACATATGTCCCCCTGACAACCTCCCGTTTCCCCCCCAGGCTCCGGGATCCAGCTTCCGGCCGCCGCCGCGGCTCAGGCCGCCCTGCAACTGAACGGCGCCATCCCGCTGAGCGCCCTGAACCCTGCCGCCCTGACAGGTAACAGGGCGCTGGGGGGGGCTCCGGGCCGGGGGGGTCGTCCCCTTAGTCCCCACTGCCATGAGCAGGGCCCGTCACCGAGGGGGTCCCGGGATTCGGGGTGCTGACCGCTGGGGGGGAGGGTCGTCCCCTGGGTCCCCACAGCCATGAGCAGGGCCCGTCACCGAGGGGGTCCTGGGATTCGGGGTGCTGAGCGCTGGGGGGGGGTTCCGGGGGGGGCGGGGGGTCGTCCCCTGGGTCCCCACTGCCATGAGCAGGGCCCGTCACCGAGGGGGTCCCGGGATTCGGGGTGCTGAGCGCTGGGGGGGGGCTCCGGGGGGGGTGTCATCCCCTGGGTCCCCACAGCCATGAGCAGGGCCCGTCACCGAGGGGGTCCCGGGATGCGGGGTGCTGAGCGCTGGGGGGGGCGGGGGGTCGTCCCCTGGGTCCCCACAGCCATGAGCAGGGCCCGTCACCGAGGGGGTCCCGGGATGCGGGGTGCTGAGCGCTGGGGGGGGTTCCGGGGGGGGTGTCATCCCCTGGGTCCCCACAGCCATGAGCAGGGCCCGTCACCGAGGGGGTCCCGGGATTCGGGGTGCTGAGCGCTGGGGGGGTTCCCTGGGTCCCCACAGCCATGAGCAGGGCCCGTCACCGAGGGGGTCCCGGGATTCGGGGTGCTGAGCGCTGGGGGAGACTCCGGGGGGGTGTCGTCCCCTGGGTCCCCACAGCCATGAGCAGGGCCCGTCACTGAGGGGGTCCCGGGATTCGGGGTGCTGAGCGCTGGGGGGGGTTCCCTGGGTCCCCACAGCCATGAGCAGGGCCCGTCACTAAGGGGGTCCCGGGATTCGGGGTGCTGAGCGCTGGGGGGTTTCCCTGGGTCCCCACAGCCATGAGCTGGGCCCGTCACCGAGGGGGTCCCAGGATTCGGGGTGCTGAGTGCTGGGGGGGGCTCCGGGGGGGTCACTGTCGGTTCTGTGTCTCCCCTGCACCCTCCCAGAGCCCCCTCTGCTCGGCCCCAGGCACGGGCGTGTCCTGCAGGCCGCCTGGCAGGGAACGGGGCCGGGGGCCTGTGGGGGGGCTCTGGGGGCCGGGGCTCTGGGCAGGCCCCTCTGACCATCTGTCCCCCCCCAGCCCTGAGCCCGGCGCTGAACCTGGCCTCCCAGACGCTCGCGTCCCAGTGTCTCCAGCTCTCGGGGCTCTTCTCCTCCCCGGGCATGTGAGTCTGGGGGCGGGGCCTGTGTGGGCGGGGCCTGGGGTGGGAGGGGCTGGCAGGTTGGCATTGGGGTGGGGCTCAGTGGGGGCGGGGCTGGCTGGGAAGGGGCGGGGCCGGGGTGGGGGTGGGGCTGACAGAGGCGGGGCTCTAACATCTCCTCCTTGGTCTGCAGGTAGTGGACCCCCCCTCCCCCCACGGACCCTTGGGCTGGAGCGGGGGCTGGGCTGCCCGGGCCCCCCACGGATTCAGAGCTCCAGGGGCAAAAATGGGGCTGGGGGGACACGAGCAACAGCCCCCCACCACCACGGGACCTTGCCCTGACCTCGCAGGGTCCCATCTCGGGGAGGGGGGCTCTACGGGGCACCTGCCCTGCCCCCCCCAGCCCTACCTAGCCCCTCCCCCCAACAAATGTTTGTTTGTTTTTTCTTCTTTTCTTTTCTTTTCTTTATGGAAACCAATTAAAAAAATTATCACGAAAAAATGCATCAGGTGTTTGTGACGGGGGAGGGGCAGGGGCTGCGTGTCGGGAGTGAGGGGGATGGGCAGGGCAGGGGGCTGCGGGTCGGGAGTGAGGGGCACCGGCGGGGCCGGGGGCTGGGGGTTGGGAGTGAGGGGCAGGGGGGGGCCGGGGGCTGCGGGTCGGGAGTGAGGGGCACCGGCGGGGCCGGGGGCTGCGGGTCGGGAGTGAGGGGCAGGGCAGGGGGAGGCAGGGGGCTGCGGGTCGGGAGTGAGGGGCACCGGCGGGGCCGGGGGCTGCGGGTCGGGAGTGAGGGGCAGGGCAGGGGGAGGCAGGGGCCTGCGGGTCGGGAGTGAGGGGCACCGGCGGGGCCGGGGGCTGCGGGTCGGGAGTGAGGGGCAGGGCAGGGGGCTGCGGGTCGGGAGTGAGGGGCACCGGCGGGGCCGGGGGCTGCGGGTCGGGCGTGAGGGGCAGGGCAGGGGGAGGCAGGGGGCTGCGGGTCGGGAGTGAGGGGCACCGGCGGGGCCGGGGGCTGCGGGTCGGGAGTGAGGGGCACCGGCGGGGCCGGGCGGCTCCACATTTAGCTCTGGCTGTTTCTGGGCCGTGCCCACGTCTGACTCACCTGCTGCCCCCACAGGCCCGTGCGCGGGGGGGGGGGGGGGGCAGAGGGCCAGGCTATAAATACTGGCTCCCCCCAGCACCTCCGGCTGGGAGAGGCCAGACCCGCCCTCCCCCCCCACTACTCAGTTGCTTTGGTAACTTTACCCATCTCCATGGCAACCCCCAGGCTGCACCACCATGCAGTTTCCATGGCAACGGGATGCCGTTCTTTCTCTTTGTCGCGGTGTCTCTCCCCCGTCCTGGGGGGGGTGGGGGGCTGAGCTTTGTGCCCCCCCATCTCCCCAGGTGATGGGTGGGTAGGAGCAGGGGGGTGGGGGTGGGCTTGGGGCTGAGAATTGCGGGGGGGGGGGCTGGGAGAGCTGGCGGGGGCCTGCTGGGGAATGCCGGGGGAGGGGGGACACCCCTGGAATTGGACAGGAGCACATGGCAGCCAGGGGGCGGGGGCTCCCCCCCATTCAGCCCATCCCCCCCCCCCCCCCGAGCTAACACAAGGAGCATGACCAGGGCTCTGTGGGACTCTTGACCCGAACCCCCGTCCCCCCCCCCCGGGCTCCCCCCAATAACGATGCTGCTCGCGGCTGGCGTAGAAAAGGGCTTTAATTGAGAGCAGGAGGCCACGCCCCCAAAATGGCCTCCATTCCCCAGAGGCTCAGCAGGGGGCAGTGGGGGAGCCCGGCCGAGGTGGGGGGGTCCCCAGGAAATTAAAGCAGAGACCCAGAGGGGAAAATCTGCCTCTGCCTTTAAGAGCAGGTTGTCCGGTTGGTGCCTTTTTAGCTGTTCTTAAAGGGGAGGTGCACATGGATAAATCACAATGTTCGGGGGGGGCAGGGTCCCCCAAGTTGGTGCCTTCAAGGGTCTCTTAAAGGAGAGGTTCACAACGTAGTCCACTCCTCATGTTTGAGTGAAAGGTCTCCAGCTCTGTGTCCGTCGAGGGGGAGGGCAAATATTCATTCTTCCAGGAACAAAGCTAGCCAAAGAAAACGTGACCTGAGTCGTGCCTTTAACATGCTCTTAAAGGGGCGGTGCCCACATATGGCAGGCCATGTCTGGCCTGGGCCGCTGGCTCCTATGGAGGCACCTTTAACAAGAGCATCGTAAAGGTGAGGGGCACAAATGTGGAGGACTGGAAGGTCAGTACCTTTAAGAGCTCGCGCAAGGAAAAGTGCACAAATCTGGAGGACAGTAAATAAAGAAATAAAGCTTCCAGGACAAGGCGCTGAAGTAGCTGTTCCCCGGTTGGTGACTTTAAGAGTCTCTTAAAGGAGAGGTGCACAGGTGTGGAGGGTAAATTCTGAGTTCAGGACAAAGCCGTCCGGTGTCTCAGTAGAACATTCTCAGGTCGGTGTATTCAAGGTGAGCCGCTTTAAAGGGGAGGCTCAGGAATGTGGAGGACAAATAATAAGGCTCGATCAAAGTCCATGCCTTTAAAATCCTCTTAAAGGTGCAGCGCACAATTGCAGAGGTCAAATATTAAAATCCAGTTTAAAGCCATCCATCAGCGCCTGTTTGAAGAGTTCCAAGCTGGCACCTTTAAGCCCCTCTTAAAGGTGAGGGGCAGAACTGTGGCGGACAAATAAAACAGCCATTCGCTGGGCGGGGGCTTTTAATACCCCCGCTAACGGTGAGGTGTGCAAACATGGAGGGCAAATAACAAATCCCACTTGGAGGTGAAACCTTAAAAACTCTTGCTGAGATTTAAGACCCTCTTAAAGGGGAGAGAGACAAATCAAAACCCAGCCCAAGGGCGGCCAGGCCCCTCCAATGACATGGCGCTTAAAGGCGATGCGCGCGCAAAGGCTTCCTGGCGTGTCCCATTGCCACACCTTCTTAAAGGGGGAAAGTGCGTGGCTGCGGCAGACCAAAAAACCTCCGGCGCACAACGTCCCTGATTGTCCAATAAACATGGCGCCTTTAGGGTCCTCTTAAAGGTGACGTGCGCAGGTGCGGCGGGCAAACGTTCAGTCTCAGCCAGCTGGCAAAGCGGAGGCCGGGGCATTGTGGGAGTTAAAGGGCCAGTCACAGCACGGAGAGGTCGTTGCAGGACTTGGAGCGTTGCTTGAAGAAGCGGCCGTTGCGGGGCACCAGGCTGGAGAGGAAGCGCTTGGCTTTCTTGGTGAGGCTCTCGCGGCGCCCGCCCGGGCCCCCGGCCGGCCGGCGCCGGCGCAGCCGGATCTGCCGCACGGCCCCCTCGAACAGCTCCCGCGTGTTGTGGTGCAGCGCGGCTGACGTCTCGATGTGTTTGCAGCTCAGCATCACGGCCAGACTGCGGCCCTCTGCGGGGCGGGGCCAAGAGCCACTGTAGTGACTGTGTCCAGCCGCCCCCTCCCGCCCCGCTCTATGGACTGGGGGTAGATTGGGGGATCCCTAGGGGCAGGGGGCTCAGGGTGTTTGGGTGGGTGCATAGAAGGTTGGGGGGATCGGGTAGCTGGGGGGCAGGTTGGGGGCTCAGAAGATGGTCAGGGTGGAGATAGGTGTGATGGTGGTTTGGAGGGGTCAGACAGGTGGGGGGGTTGGGGGGCTCCAGGATCAGGCAGGAGTTTGGGGGGCCCCCAGGGTATGGGCTCAGGGTGGTTTGGGGGTCCGATGAGGGGATGAGGGCAGTCTCAGGGTGGTATGGGGGCCCCCCAGGGATGGGCTCAGGGTGATTTAGGTGGCCCCTTGGGGATGGGGGGTTAGGGCAGGTCTCAGGGTGGTTTAGGGCCCCCCCCCAGGGGATGGGGTTAGGGCGGGCCCCAGGGGGATTGGGGGTCAGAGCCAGTCTCAGGGTGGTTTAGGGGGCCCCCAGGGGATGGTGGTTAGGACATGTCTCAGGGTGGTTTAGGGGGCCCCCCAGGGAGATTGGGGGTCAGAGCAGGTCTCAGGGTGGTTTAGGGGGACCCCCAGGGGATGGTGGTTAGGACATGTCTCAGGGTGGTTTAGGGGGCCCCCAGGGGGATTGGGGGCTCAGAGTCAGTCTCAGGGTGGTTTAGGGGGACCCCCAGGGGATGGTGGTTAGGACATGTCTCAGGGTGGTTTAGGGGGGCCCCCAGGGGGATTGGGGGCTCAGAGTCAGTCTCAGGGTGGTTTAGGGGGGGCCCCAGGGAATGGGGGGTCACTCACCCTCCAGCGAGACCTCTCGGGAGCGCGCCAGGTCGCTCTTGTTGCCCACCAGGATGACGGGGGGGTCGGGGTGGGGCTCCCTCCCGCAGGTGCAGCAGGGTCTGGGGGACGCGGCTGAAGCTACGCCGGTCGGTCACCGAGAAGACGAGCAGGAAGGCGTCGCCCATCTGCAGACACGACTCCTGCAGCCAGCCGCCCGCCTCGCCCTGCGGCGAGAGGTGCCCCAGGGCCCCCGTCAGCACCCCGCAGAGCCGCAGAGATCTGCATCCATTACAGAGGGGCCC
>JBAIAC010000674.1:0-40004 GCA_037349315.1 Chelydra serpentina
TGAGGGACCATGGGGGGTGCAGAGCTGAGGGCTCTGGGGAGCTGGGTGGGGCCGGGGGGGATGGGGGATTTGGGGAGCCCGTGGGGTGCAGCGGGGACTCCCCCCCACTCCCCCCAGGCGAGTACGACGCGATGCTGCTGGAGTACGCGGGGGAGGGGATCCCCGCTTTGGCCGCGGCCGCAGGGGGCGACACCTTCGCCCCGTATTTTCGCCGGCTTCCTGCCCCCTGCTGCTCAACAAATGGTGAGTGTGTTTCCTCCCCCCACCCCGGGGACCCAGGCGTCCGGGCCGGTTCCCCCTTCTCCCATTGCCCCACCACCCCCGGGGACCCAGGCGTCCGGGCCGGTTCCCCCTTCTCCCATTGCCCCACCACCCCCAGGACCCAGGCATCTGGGCTGGTTCCCCCTTCTCCCCTCCCCTTCCCATGGGGACCCAGGCATCCGGGCCGGTTCCACCTTTTCCCATTGCCCCACCACCCCCGGGGACCCAGGCGTCCGGGCCGGTTCCCCCTTCTCCCCTCCCTTCCCATGGGGACCCAGGCATCTGGGCTGGTTCCCCCTTCTCCCCCCAACTCCCCACAGGGACCTAGGCGTCCGGGTTGATTCCCCCTTTCCCCCCGCCCCACTCCCAATGGGGACTCAGGTGTCCGGGCCAGTTCCCCCTTTGCCTGACCCCCTCCCCATGGGGACCCAGGCGTCCGGGCTGGTTCCCCCTTCTCCCCCACCACCCCCAGGGGCCCAGGGGTCCAGGCAGGATCCCGCCGCCCCACTGAACCTGGGCGGCTGCAGGCTCCCCTGCTGAACCCAGGCGTCCGGGCCCCCTCACTCTCCCCCAGAAGCCCAGCTGCTCGGTGGCAGAGCGCTCCTTCGCCGTGGGGACACTGGCGGAGACGCTGGGGGGGCTGGGTCGGGCCACAGCCCCCTTCGTGCCCCGGCTCCTGCCCCCCTTCCTGGGGGCCGCCCGGGACCCCGACCCCGAGGTGCGGAGCAACGGCGTCTTCGCGCTGGGGGTTCTGGCCGAGCACGGCGGGGAGGCCCTGCTCCCGTATCCTGACCCACGGCGGGGGCTGCAGGGTGTGGGGGTTATCTAGGTGGATGGTTTGGGGGACAAGGAGTGGGGGGGGCAGGGAGGGGGGATCATCTGAAGGGGGTGGTCTGACCTGGAGGGTCTCTGCTGTGGGGGGGCAGGGGTACATGGGGGTGAGAGACTGTGGGGTGGATTGGAGGGAGGGGCCCATCTCCCCTTGCTGCCCCCCTTTTCCTTAACCCCCGGCCCCCCAGACACTACCCCAAGATCCTGGCCCTGCTGGCAGGGGGCAGCACCCAGGAGCCGAGTGCCCGCGTCCGGGACAACGTCTGTGGGGCCGTCGCCCGCATGGTCCTGAGCCAGCCCCAGGCCCTGCCCCTCAGCCAGGTGAGGGGGCGCGATGGGGGCCTTCCCCCGGAGGTGGGGTAGGGGCATGGGGGCGCTAGCTGGGGGGATGGGGCCTTGCCCCTCTAGGGGGCGCTGGCTGGCTGGGGGGATGGGGCCTTGTCCCTCTAGGGGGCGCTGGCTGGCTGGGGGGACGGGGCCTTGTCCCTCTAGGGGGCGCTGGCTGGCTGGGGGGACGGGGCCTTGTCCCTCTAGGGGGCGCTGGCTGGCTGGGGGGACGGGGCCTTGTCCCTCTAGGGGGCGCTGGCTGGCTGGGGGGATGGGGCCTTGTCCCTCTAGGGGGCGCTGGCTGGCTGGTGGGGACGGGGCCTTGTCCCCTCTAGGGGGCGCTGGCTGGCTGGGGGGACGGGGCCTTGCCCTCTAGGGGGGCGCTGGCTGCTGGGGGGATGGGGCCTTGGCCCTCTAGGGGGCGCTGGCTGGGGGGACGGGGCCTTGTCCCTCTAGGGGGCGCTGGCTGGCTGGGGGGACGGGGCCTTGCCCCTCTAGGGGGCGCTGGCCCCAGCTGGCCAGGGGGCTAGCTGGGGGTCTCTAATGGGGTCTCCCCCCAGGTGTTCCCCGCCCTGCTCCGCTCCCTGCCCCTCACGGAGGATTTTGAGGAGAATAAAACGGTTTTCCGCTGCATCGGTTTCTTGTATGAGAGCGCCCCCCAGCAGGTACTGCCCCGTGGGGGGCCTGGAGACAGGCTGGGGAGGCTCCTATTCCAGTGGGTGATGGGGACTGATTGGGGGGGGCTGTAGGGGGCCCTATTCCAGGAATGGGGGGTCCTGAGGGTTAAATCCCCTTGACATGAGGATTGGGGGTGTGAACCACAATGTGGGGCAGAACACAGTGCAGAGGGGTGTCTCCCTTTCAGGTGGGGGGGTTCTCTGTCGGGTGACAGGATGAGGGTATTGGGGGGGGGGGGGGGGAATATCAGGGTCTCACCGCTGTCCCGTCCCCCCCAGGTGCTGCAGCAGGTGGGGGAGGTGGTGCGGGCCAGCAGCACCGTCCTGGGGACCGACCATCTCCCGGCAGGTAAGTTGGGGGGTGTCCCGAAGGGAGGGGGCTGGGGATCCCGCCATTGGGCAAGAAGGGGTGTCTCCCCCCCTCACCTTCCCCTGCCTTGGGGAGGGGGATCCTCTGTCCCATCTAACCCCCCTGGCTCTCCCCAGACGCCCAGGTCTCCCTTCTCTCCCTGCTGCGACATCTCTCCACCCGCTGCCCCACGGAGTTCCAGGCGGCCCTGCTGGCCCTGCCCCCCGACGCCAGGGGGGGGGGGGGGGGGGGGGTTAGATGGGACAGAGGAATCCCCTCCCCAAGGGCCCAGGGGAAAGGTGGATCGAGGGGGAGCCGGCGGGACCTCAGCCCCTCCCTTCCAGGGACACAGCCCCTCCTTGCTCAAGTGACCCCTGGCGAGGACAGTCAACCCCCTCCGCCTGTTCTCCCACCATTGGCCAAACCAGGCCCAACTCCACCTGTTCTCCCCCCAAATGGCCAACTCTGGCCCCCCCAGATTGTTCTTATCACTGTGGGGGCCCTTCGGGGCATATGATTGAACTGTCTGCCTGTATCCAGCACCGTCGCGGAGAGGGCTCAGTCTGTGGTCTTGAGTCTGCTCCGCCTGTCTTCTCACTGCCACTGCGAAGGGGGATCCGAGTACTGTTTCATCACCAGTTGCCTGTAACTTTCACCCACTGCTCACGTGGAGGGGGTCACTCCTGTCGTTCACCAGGGCTGCCTGTAGTTTGATTTCCTCCACCAATGTAAGAGCAAATTAGAGACGTGGTATGAATGGATTTTGCCTGTACCTGTCACCAGCGGGAGGAGGACTTCAGTTATGGTGTTTGATCCCTCTTCCACCTCTACGCAGCACTGGTGTAGGAAGAAACCAAGTCACGTTGTCATCTGGGTCTGTTGGTGGTTAGCACCATTGTCATGGTGTTGAACTGGATCCTCCTGTGTATTTCACCATGGATTTGAGGGGCAGTCTCACTTGTAATTGTTGCTGCCCTAAAGAGCGGGGGTATTAGTTTCATTTGTTATCCAGTTGGCCTGTAGTTTTTGGATTCCGTTGCTTGCCTGTATTTATTCTTCCTCTGCTTATGGGAGCTGCATCACTAACTGGTTCACCTGTAGTTTTTTCACCCAGCACACTCATAGGATGACCATGTTCAGCTGCTTCACTGTTGCCAAGAGGGAGGATTTTGTCTGGCTGTTCAACCACTTCACCTGTTCCTTCACCCACCGTGGTTGCAGGGAGTCTGAATCCTGTAGTTACCCCGGTTCACCTGTTGGTTTGTCTCTTCTCCCCCCTCCCCCCCAGCCAAAACGAGGGATTCCTTTGCTCAGTTTGCCTATAGCATCTCACATGGGAATCTGTCTTGCTGTTACCCATGTCACCTGTAGCTGTTACTCATCCTATGGAGGAGTTGACTTCGAAGCGTGAACCCATGTGCCTGTGTCATCCCCCACATACACACACACACTGCAGGGGTGAGCCTGAGTTGCATTGTCATCCAGGCCCCCTGTATTTCGTCACCCGCTACCTACAGCAGGGTTTCAGCCTTGGTTAATGTGTTGGACTGTCTCTTCGAAGGGCACGGGGAGAATTGAATCACAGGGTGAGTGGTCCGGCTGTATCTTCACCTATCATTATGAGGGTGGTTTTGTCTCACAGGCGGAGCAGACTGCCACTATGTTTTCACCTTGAGAGAAGCGGTTTCCATCCTGTTTCTTAATCAGTTCACCTGTGATTTTACTTTTCACGCACCGCTGGCTTGGGTGTATTTAAGTCTGGTGGTTCACTCGGCTGACTTCTACCCCTGCCAGAGCAGCCAACGCTCTTAGTGCTGGGGGTATTTTGGGATGGTTCTAGCCCTGAGCAATACCCCCCCCCCCCCCCATTCCTGTATTTAACACCTCTTTGCCAGTTGTTGGTTTTTTTGATGAGAGAAAGTCTATATTCTATACCTTGGAATAAAATAATGTTTGCCTGAGACAGCAGGACTCTTTGGGGTGGGGAATGGGGATGACATGAACCTCAAAGTTGTGGGAAAGGAGGTGGGGAGGGGGAAAAGACCCCTCCCCTGGTACCAGGGGGCACCTAGAGAGGGGGAGACCCAATTCTGCCTCCTCCTGTCAGGGGAAGGGGGGTTGCTCAGGCCCAAGTGGGTCAGAGGCGATGCTTAGTCTCCCTTTTGCTGGGGCAGGGTGTCTGAGTTGGGGGTCTCAGCACTAGATGTCCCCCCCCCCCCCCCCAATAATTCAAGGGGCAGGTTTCTGGCAAAACACTTTAATTAGAACAGATTTGTAAGGGGGGGGGGGACAAACGTGCCCCCTTCAGCAGGGGGGAGCCTCTTCTCCCCCCAACAGGGCCCTAACCTGAGTGGAATTGGGCCCCACGTTTGAGGAGAATCGGCCCGTAGGGCGCAGCCTGGTGCAGCCGCAGGAACTGGAGTCCACAGAGAACTGCAAGAGAGGGGGGAGGAGTCAGGGCTGATGCCAACACACCCACCCGCGCTCACCCTATCAGCAGAGGGCAGCAAGGACCCACACCCACTGGACCCACACCCACTGGCAGGGGGCAGCACTCACCGAGGCAGAGGTAGAAGATGTGGCTGGCGATGCCACGTGAGATCGTGGTGGGCACCAGGGACTGGAAATCCATCTCCCCGACCTGCTCCAGCTCTGCTGCCGCCAGCCTGGAGGGGAGACAGAGCCGGTGTTGGACCCAGGAGTCCGGCCGCCCGCTCTCCCCCGCCCGCGCCAGGCCCTGGCCCACCTGCGGATGTACTCCAGCGTGATCAAGTCTCTGTCGGGGGGCAGCTCCAGGCTGACTTCGGGCAGCTCAGGGACGATGGGCAGGGCCTCCTCCGGCTCTGGCACCAGCCTGGGGGCAGGGCAGAGGGTTAATAGGGATTGTGGGGGGCTATACCCCTGCCCCCCACATTGGTCTCACCTTCTCTCCTCAGGGGTCACCAGGCTGGGGCGTGGCACCTCCTCCTCGGTGGTCTCCAGGGAGATCTCTGCCAGGGGGCAGGAGCAGGGGGGTCAGTACTCATTATGCCACCCACACTGCCCTTGCCGGCGTAGGGGAGAGAGTACCCCTGAGCCCCTCCCTGTGGCATGGTGCCCCCCCGACCCTCTTCCTGTACCCCCAGCTGAGCCCCCTGACCACATCCCTGCAGCACGGCACCCCCGCCTGAGCCCCCCCCAGCGCCCTCCCTGTGACACAGTGTCCCCGGCCGAGCACCCTTTTCCCCTCCCTGCGGCAAGGTGCCCCCCACATGAGCAACTCACCTGAGGAGACCATCACAGGGACGCTGGGCTCTAGGGCCTCACGTGCAACCTACAAAAGAGGGACACAGCCCGGGAGAGGAGTAGGGTCCAGTGGTTAGAGCAGGGGGGCCGGGGACCCTGGACTCCTGGGTTCTCTCCCCAGCTCTGGTAGGGGAGTGGGGGCTAGGGAAGGGCCCTGGGAGGCCGGACTCCTGGGTTCTCGCCCAGGCTCCGGGAGGCGAGCGCGGACTAGGGAAGGGGCTGGGAGCCCGGACTCCTGGGTTCTCTCCCCAGCTCTGGGCGGCCAGTGGAGTCCAGAGGATAGAATGGGGGGCTGCCAGGGGGGCTCCGGGTACCTCCAGTTCGCTGACTGGCTCTTCCTTTCGCTCCTCCTCGGCCCAGAGCGCCGCGTAGTCCACGGGCTGCAGGACGGCGCAGCGCTGCCACAGGGCGTGCAGCTCGGGGGGCAGCCAGCCTGGGGGGCACAGACAGGGTGAGGGGGGTAGAGACCCAGCACGGGGACTGAGGGAGCGTGGGGGGGCACTCACCATAGGTGGGGGCTCTTAGCAGCTCTGCGGGGGTCCTCCGCTGCCGGGCTGGCAACTCCACCACCACCTGGAGCAGAGACAGACAGAGTGGGGGGGCTGGGAGCCAGGACGCCTGGGTTCTCTCCCAGCTTGGGGAGGAGAGTGGGGTCTAGTGCTTAGAGCAGGGCGGCAGGGAGCCAGGATGCCTGGGTTCTCTCACAGCCTCAGGAGGGTAGTGGGAGTTAGTGGTTAGTGATGGGGGGCTGGCACTCACTGCGGGGGGCTTGGACTCACTGTGGGGCTGGCACTCACCAGGGAGGCTGGGACTCCCCGGGGCTGACACTCACCGGGGGGGCTGGGACTCCCCAGGGGGGGCCGGCACTCACTGGGGAGGCTGGGACTCCCCAGGGGGGGCCGGCACTCACTGGGGGGGCTGGCACTCACTGGGGAGGCTGGGACTCGCCGGGGGGGCTGACACTCCCCGGGGGGGCTGGCACTCACTGCGGGGGCTGGGACTCCCCAGGGGGGGCCGGCACTCACTGGGGAGGCTGGGACTCGCCGGGGGGGGCTGACACTCCCGGGGGGGGCTGACACTCACCGGGGAGGCTGGGACTCCCCAGGGGGGGCCGGCACTCACCGGGGAGGCTGTGACTCGCTGAGGGGGCCGGCACTCACCGGGGGGGCTGGGACTCCCCAGGGGCGGCCGGCACTCACCGGGGAGGCTGGGACTCGCTGGGGGGGCTAGCACTCACCGGGGGGGCTGGGACTCCCCAGGGGGGGCCGGCACTCACTGGGGAGGCTGGGACTCGCTGGGGGGGCTGACACTCCCCAGGGGGGGCTGGGATTCGCTGGGGGGCTGGGACTCCCCGGGGGGCGCTGGGACTCCCCGGGGGGCGCTGGGACTCACCAGGGGCCGGCACTGGGTGCGCACATCCAGGATCTGTTTCTTGAACTGGTCCCGCGGGATCTGGGTCACCTCGTCCAGGAAGCAGAGCTGCCGCCGGGGGGTGCGCAGGGGGGCCGGCTCGTACACGGCCAGCTCCAGCTGTGGGGCGCAGGGGGGCACGGGTGAGCCACGGGCGCCCCGCCCAGGACAGGCCATCGGCTGGCCCAGGCCCCCTACTTACCTTCGGGCTGCGTGGGGGGCTCCGCTTCACCTTGGGGGTCACAGCTGGGGAAGGGGGAGGGGGCGGCAGCCCCGGCTCCCTCGGGGGGCTCAGCTCTGTGGGGCGGAACCCAGAACAAGAGTTAGAGGCTGGAGCCCCCCCCAGCCCCCTCAATCCTCCCCCCCTTGTGCCCCACACTCACCGGGGGGCGGGAGCAGCTCCTCCGGCAGCCGGGCCAGCTCCTCGGGCAGGATGGGGGGCTCCACCTCGGCCAGGGGCTCCTCACCCACCCTATGGGGAGAGACGGTGAGACCCCGATCCCCATTCCCCGCCCCCGGCCAGCCCCACCCGGCGCCCCCTAGAGGGGAAAGTTCCCATTCCCCACCCCCGGCCAGCCCCACCCGGCGCCCCCTGGAGGGGAAAGTCCCCATTCCCCACCCCCGGCCAGCCCCACCCGGCGCCCCCTAGAGGGGAAAGTTCCCATTCCCCACCCCCGGCCAGCCCCACCCGGCGCCCCCTGGAGGGGAAAGTTCCCATTCCCCGCCCCCGGCCAGCCCCACCCGGCGCCCCCTAGAGGGGAAAGTTCCCATTCCCTGCCCCCGGCCAGCCCCACCCGGCGCCCCCTAGAGGGGAAAGTCCCCATTCCCTGCCCCCGGCCAGCCCCACCCGGCGCCCCCTAGAGGGGAAAGTCCCCATTCCCCACCCCCGGCCAGCCCCACCCGGCGCCCCCTAGAGGGGAAAGTCCCCATTCCCCGCCCCCGGCCAGCCCCACCCGGCGCCCCCTAGAGGGGAAAGTTCCCATTCCCCACCCCCGGCCAGCCCCACCCGGCGCCCCCTAGAGGGGAAAGTCCCCGTGCCCCATTCCCTGCCCCCAGCCAGCCCCACCCAGCGCCCCCTAGAGGGGAAAGTCCCCGTGCCCCATTCCCTGCCCCCGGCCAGCCCCACCCGGCGCACCCTAGAGGGGAAAGTCCCCGTGCCCCATTCCCTGCCCCCGGCCAGCCCCACCCGGCGCCCCCTAGAGGGGAAAGTCCCCGTGCCCCATTCCCTGCCCCCGGCCAGCCCCACCCGGCGCCCCCTAGAGGGGAAAGTCCCCGTGCCCCATTCCCTGCCCCCGGCCAGCCCCACCCAGCGCCCCCTAGAGGGGAAAGTCCCCGTGCCCCATTCCCTGCCCCCGGCCAGCCCCACCCGGCGCACCCTAGAGGGGAAAGTCCCCATTCCCCGCCCCCGGCCAGCCCCACCCGGCGCCCCCTAGAGGGGAAAGTCCCCATTCCCTGCCCCCAGCCAGCCCCACCCAGCGCCCCCTAGAGGGGAAAGTCCCCATTCCCCGCCCCCGGCCAGCCCCACCCCGGCGCCCCCTAGAGGGGAAAGTCCCCGTGCCCCATTCCCTGCCCCCGGCCAGCCCCACCCAGCGCCCCCTAGAGGGGAAAGTCCCCATTCCCCGCCCCCGGCCAGCCCCACCCGGCGCCCCCTAGAGGGGAAAGTCCCCATTCCGTGCCCCCGGCCAGCCCCACCCAGCGCCCCCTAGAGGGGAAAGTCCCCATTCCCCGCCCCCGGCCAGCCCCACCCAGCGCCCCCTAGAGGGGAAAGTCCCCATTCCCCGGCCAGCCCCACCCAGCGCCCCCTAGAGGGGAAAGTCCCCATTCCCCGCCCCCGGCCAGCCCCACCCCGGCGCCCCCTAGAGGGAAAGTCCCCGTGCCCCATTCCCTGCCCCCGGCAAGCCCCACCCAGCGCCCCCTAGAGGGGAAAGTCCCCATTCCCCGCCCCCGGCCAGCCCCACCCCGGCGCCCCCTAGAGGGGAAAGTCCCCATTCCCTGCCCCCGGCCAGCCCCACCCAGCGCCCCCTAGAGGGGAAAGTCCCCATTCCCCGCCCCCGGCCAGCCCCACCCGGCGCCACCTAGAGGGGAAAGTCCCCATTCCCCGGCCAGCCCCACCCAGCACACCCTAGAGGGGAAAGTCCCCATTCGCTGCCCCCGGCCAGCCCCACCCAGCACCCCCTAGAGGGGAAAGTCCCCATTCCCCGCCCCCGGCCAGCCCCACCCTGGCACCTCCTAGAGGGGAAAGTCCCCATTCCCCGCCCCCGGCCAGCCCCACCCGGCGCCACCTAGAGGGGAAAGTCCCCATTCCCCGGCCAGCCCCACCCAGCGCCCCCTAGAGGGGAAAGTCCCCATTCCCCGCCCCCAGCCAGCCCCACCCCGGCACCTCCTAGAGGGGAAACTCCCCGTGCCCCATTCCCCGCCCCCGGCCAGCCCCACCCCGGCGCCCCCTAGAGGGGAAAGTCCCCGATCCCCATTCCCTGCCCCCGGTCAGCCCCACTCCGGCACCCCCTAGAGGGGAAAGTCCCCGTGCCCCATTCCCCGCCCCCGGCCAGCCCCACCCCGGCACCCCCTAGAGGGGAAAGTCGCCGTGTCCCATTCCCTGCCCCCGGCCAGCCCCACTCTGCCCTGGGGCCGGTGCGTCCTGCAGGGGAAAGGCCATGTGCCCCATTCCCTGGCCAGCCCCAACCCGACACCCCCTCGATGGGAAAGACCCCATGCCCCATTCCCTGCCCCCCCAGCCCACCCCTCCACGGCACCCCCTAGAGGGGAAAGGCCCTGTCCCCATTCCCCACCCCCAGCCAGCCCCACCCTGGTGCCCACTAGAGGGGAAAGGTCCCAAGCCCCCAACCAAGCCCACCCTGCCCTGGGGCTGGCGCGCCCTAGAGGGGATGCCCCACACCTGCCCCCTTACCGGGTTGGGGGTGACAGTCTGGCCGTGATCTCGGCCTCCCGGGCTCTCCTCTCCTCTTCCAGGTCTGGAGGGGAGAAGGAGGCATGAGATGGGGCTGCAGCGGTGGGATGAGCCCCTTGCCCCCTCTCCCCAGCCCCCCAGGATCCCTGCAGTCCCCCCACCTTCGATGGGGCGTCTCCTGGGGGGGGCGCGAGGCGAGGCGGGGGGCAGGACGAAGTCCTCCTGCTCAGCCAGCAGGTCGATCTCGCGTGTCGTGATCTCCGGGAGGTCGCGCTCGCCCTGGGAGCGGGGGGAGAAAGGGGGTGTCACATTGTGGATGTGCCTCCCCCCACTTCCCATATACCCCATAACCCTACGCTGAGATCCCATCCCTCCAAGCCCTGGTTCCCCTAGACTCCCCCTGATCCTAGACCCCAGTAGTCCCTAGATCCCCCCACATTTCCACCCAGATCCCAGCCCCCATGGTTCCCCACACACCTCGATTTCCAGCAGCGTGATGGGCTCCACCTCCTTCATGGTGATGATTTCGGGGGACACGACCGTGATGGGGGGCACTTCTGAGTGGGGTGAGAGAGGGGGTGAGCTGTGGTTACTGGTTATACTGGGATGCTGTGGTTACTGGTTATACTGGGATGCTGTGGTTACTGTTTAGAGTGGGATACTGGTTGCACTGGAACTCCATCCGTACCGTCCCCCGCCCCACAACCCGCTGACTCACCTGCCCTCCTGCGCCGGGGGGATGGGGGGGGTCTCTCTGGGGGGGTGGGAGCCTCAAGAATACGTCGAATCTGGGGGAGAAGCGATGTCACAGGTCAGCCCCATCCCCCGCGTGACCCTAGAGGGGAGGCCTGGAGATAGTCATTGGGGATTCCTGTAGGATGTCAGTGGGGCTTGGCAGCGGGGGCATGGGGATATCTTTGGGATGGGGGTCTGGGCAGCCGGAGCACAGGGGATACTTGTGGGATGTCAATGGGGCTGGGCAGTGGGGGCACAGAGGATACCTGTGGGATGTCAGTGGGGCTGGGCAGTCGGAGTATGGGGGGTACCTGTGGGATGTCAATGGGGCTGGACAATGGGAGTGTGGGGGGTACCTGTGGGACGTCAGTGGGGCTGGGCAGCGGGGGCACGGGGCGTACCTGTGGGATGTCAGTGGGGCTGGGCAGTCGGAGTATGGGGGGTACCTGTGGGATGTCAGTGAGGCTGGGCAGTCGGAGTATGGGGGGTACCTGTGGGATGTCAGTGGGGCTGGGCAGTCGGAGTATGGGGGGTACCTGTGGGATGTCAGTGGGGCTGGGCAGTCGGAGTATGGGGGGTACCTGTGGGATGTCAGTGGGGCTGGGCAGCGGCGGCTCCATCACCCCGAAGAAGGGGTCAGGTGCATCCTCCAGGGCCTCCATCAACAACAGGTTGTCGGGGAGCAGCAGCCCCGGCCTGGGGGTAGATGGGGGTCAGAGCCCAGAGAGAGAGAGTGACTCCCCCAAAGACACCCACTCCCCTCACAGCCCCCCTGACCCCCACACAGCCCTCCTGCCTCCCCCCAAAGCCCCCTATCCCCCAAACTGGTCCCCACAATCTCACCAGGACCTTTTCCTACCCCCCCCACTGACACCCCAACCCGCTACTAAGCCCCCCTCACTCTACTCCTCCCCCCCACATTAATCCCCTGCTCCATACTGACCCCTCACCACCGATAGGCTCCCCTCATGGCCTCTCCCTTGCCAATTGGCCTCCCACCCCCATACTGACGCCCCTACCTGGGGTAGGGGTTACAGGCATATCCTAGGTGCTACGGGGGTTCAGGAGTGTCCCAGGGTTATGGAGGGGGGCCCGGCGTCCCCCCGCCCCATGACTCACTGTTCGAGGTCCCCCATGTCGATGCGGATCTGCTGCTGGGCCCGGCTCAGGCGCTCCAAGGTGTGCTGGATCTCCTCTGTGGGGCAGATAGTGGGTGCGGGTGAGATGGGGGGGCTGGATCTCCTCTGTGGGGCAGGTAGTGGGTGCGGGTGAGATGGGGGGGCTGGATCTCCTCTGTGGGGCAGGTAGTGGGTGCGGGTGAGATGGGGGGGCTGGATCTCCTCTGGGGGGCAGGTAGTGGGTGGGGGTGAGATGGGGGGGCTGGATCTCCTCTGGGGGGCAGGCAGGAGATGGGGGTGAGATGTGGGGGCTGGATCTCCTCTGGGGGGCAGGTAGTGGGTGGGGGTGAGATGGGGGGGCTGGATCTCCTCTGTGGGGCAGGTAGTGGGTGGGGGTGAGATGGGGGGGCTGGATCTCCTCTGGGGGGCAGGTAGTGGGTGCGGGTGAGATGGGGGGGCTGGATCTCCTCTGGGGGGCAGGCAGGAGATGGGGGTGAGATGTGGGGGCTGGATCTCCTCTGGGGACAGGCAGGGGGTGGGGTTGAGACGGAAGGGCTGGCTCTCCTCGTGGGGACAGGCAGGGGGTGAAGGTGAGATGGGGGCTAGATCTCCTCAGGGAGACAGGCGAGGTGGGTGAGTTGCGGGGCCTGGATCTCCTCTGGGAGGAAGGCAGAGGATGGGGGTGAGATGGGAGGCCTGGATCTCCTCTGGGGGGCAGGAAAGGGGTGGCGGTGAGATTGGGGGGGTCTGGATCTCCTCTGGGGGGCAGGCAAGGGGGTGGGAGGTTGGAGGGCCTGGAGTTCCTCTAGGCGGTGGGAGTGAGATCGGGGGGTGGAGGGGATAAGCAGCAGGGGGACAAATCTAGACCACCCCTAGGGCTTGTCTACACAGTGTTTTAAACTGGTTCCTAAGCCCAAACCCAGGCTCAGTTGGAAGTGAATTAAGAGCGTCTACACCCCCAACAGCTAAACCGCTTCAGCATCACACCCCGAACTCCACTGAGCTGACTGAACCTGCGTCGGTCACTTCGCCATCGATGGCTCTTAATCCAAATGAAGAGCATCCAAACACCTATTTAGCTAAACCGGTTTCACACCAATTTCAGGTTGAGGCTAGGGTTGGATGGGAAATCAATTTGGAACTTTTTAGCAAATTTAAATATTTTTGAGGGGTGTTGGAAATGGGTGGGTCCGAGGGGTTGTTCCCCAAATTCCGGCGCTTAGTGAGAGGTATCTCGCCAAGGGGGTGAGAAGTCGGAGCAGGGGGCCCTGAAATTGGAATGGGACTCCTCTGGGGGGCATGTCCCCCCCAATTGAGAGCTGTTGCCTTGGCAACATCATACCAGCTCTCTTCATTCCCCCAACGTGCCCTCCCAACCCTCCTGCTGGGTTGAACTGGGGAATGGAGGCTGTGGGGCCAGCTGGGATGGTGGGTTTTTTGGGGGTCACTCACCGATGAGGTAGTGGCACTGTCGGCTGTAGACCCGCACCACCCCATACTGCAGCTGGGCGGAGAGATAGAGGGAGAAGCGGGGCCGGGGGGCGGCAGGCGTGGGCGGAGGGGCCTGCACCAGAATGTAGGTCAGGATTTCTTCGCTGTGCCGACCCATGCCAATGGGGGGAACGAGAGAGAGTCAGAGCTTCTATCCATCCTCCTCTTCATCCCTCCATCTACCTCATCCATCCACCATCTTCATCCCACGTTCCATTACTCCACCATCCTCTTCATCCCTCCATCTACTCCATCCATTTTCCTCTTCAGCCCTCCTTCCATTCCTCCATCCACCCTCCTCTTCATCCCTCCATCTACCCATCCATCCATCTTCATCCCTCCTTCCGTTCCTCCATCCACCCCATCCATCCACCATCTTCATCCCTCCTTCCGTTCCTCCATCCACCCCATCCATCCACCATCTTCATCCCACGTTCCATTACTCCACCATCCGCTTCATCCCTCCATCTAACTCCAACCATTTTCCTTTTCATCCCTCCTTCCATTCCTCCATCCACCCTCCTCTTCATCCCTCCATCTACCCCATCCATCCACCATTTTCATCCCACCTTCTGTTCCTCCCTCCATCTACCCCATCCATCCACCATCTTCATCCCTCCTCCTTCCGGTTCTCCATCCACCCTCCTCTTCATTCCTCCATCTGCCCCATCCATCCTCCTCTTTATCCCTCCTTCCTTTCCTCCATCCACCCTCCTCTTTATCTCGCCATCCACCCCCACCCATCCATCTCTCCCTCCCTCCATTATTTCCATCCATCCCTTTCTTTCGCCTGCTCATCCTCTAGATCCTACCCTCATCCATCCCTCCCGCCCTCCATCCCCCCTCCATCCATCCATCCCCCCCTCCAATCCATTTCTCCTCCCTCACTCCCACCACAACACCCACCATGTTTGGGGCACGTTCACTTTCAGATATTCCCTCTTCACCAGCTTGGTGCCGCCCGTGGCTGCCAGCCTGGGATGAGGGAGAAAGGGGTTAAAACAGAGGTGGTGGAATCCCCCTGCCCCAGATCCCCCCCAGTCCACCCACCTGGATCCCCAGAATAGATACCCCCTCCCGTATTCCCCTTGGGCCAGATCACAGCATGAGGACATTACCAGATGGTGGCAAAGCGGCCTGTATGGCGCTGCAGGACATTGGGGTAGTAGAACATGGTGGTGCTGGGCTGGAGGAGCTAGGGGGACCCCCAAAACAGCCTCCTCAAAGACCCTGCAACCCTGTACGAGGCTCCTCCACTATTGAAATGGGACGTTCACAAATCCTACGGAGTCAATAGGACCCTGAAAAACCCTATAGCTTCAGCTGAACCACCAAATATCCTGGATTGTGCAGCACCCCAGGAATTTTATCGAGTCGGGGGACCCCAAAATATTGCAAATTGTGTGATGGCTTAATAGATCCTATCGACTGTTTTTTTTAGGACAGAAACCAGGGATTTTTGTTCCGCTGTTGAAACAAGACAAAATTCAGAGGCAGAGTAATTAAATATAACCAACTCGTTAGCAGCTAATGAATGGATAGCTAAATATTTTGCCTGAAGAGTCAAGATTTTAAAACCTACCGCGTGACACAAATAGATTACTTTTATATAAACAATCATTAACAAGTGAGGTTAATTAGGTCGGTTGATGAAAGGAAGAAACGTTAAATATTAACGGAGGGTCTTTGGTTATTGAGATGGGTAAATTGGTGCTGGGGATAAACCCACCCAGGGGAAGGGAATTTGGCATCTAACTCGGAAGCAATTAATTAGGATATTAAAAATAATTATGGGTGTTAATTAGAGAGATGAGGAAATGGGGTTAAAATGAGGCTAGTGAAGGGAAATCAGACGTGGATTTCCTTGTCTAATAAAGAGCAAACTCTAATTAATCATGATATGAAATAGTAAGGCTGGTGCTTAATTAGGTTAATTAATAGGAGGAGGAAGTGGTGTTAAAAATCACATGGGCAATTGGAAGCAGTTTTGAATCCTTCTCTTAATGAGGAGCCAACTAATTAACTGTGGTGTTAAAAAACGATTAATGACAGAGAACAGAATTTACCAACGCTATTAATAAGAGTAAAAACACGTAAAAGGGATACTATTAATACATTAATTAAGGAGATGTGTAATTATTGGTGCTATTAATACATTAATGATGTACGGTTGAGAACAATAGAAAGTAACAGTGATATGAATACATTATTTGGGAATTTGTACAATTACCAGTGCTGCTAATCAGTTAATGATGTAAAGCAATTAACACTTTGTAATACATTAATTAGGGCAATGAACAATAAAAGTTGCTCTTAATAAAGATGGGGAATAGAAAAATGTACAGTGATATTAGTAAATTAATGAAAAAGACTAGTTATTAACAGCAATATCATTAGTAATCAGTGAAGATAAGTTAATGGTTATAAAGAACAATTAACAGCAATACTAATTAACGAACAATTAGAGGTGGAGAGAGAAGGGAGATACTGTTGAGAGAAGCAAATATTTCTTGAAATTATACAGGTAGAGGTGCTGTTAATTAGAAGTGAACAGTTTAAACTATTAACAGATTAGTCCTATGGACAATTAGAGCTGCTATTCATGAATTAATTAATCAAAGCAATTGGAGGCACTGTCAAACAACTAATTAGTCCAATAGACAACTAGAGGCCCTATTAATGAACTAATTAGTCCAATGGACAATCAGGGGTGTTGTTAGTTAGTTAATTAGTCCAATTGTAAATCAGTGGCGCTTCTAATGAATTAATAAATCCAATGGACAAATAGAGGCGCTGTCAATTAGCTAATTAATCCAATGGATAATTAGGTGTGCTATTCATGAACTAATTAGTCCAATAAAAACTAGAGGCGGTGGTAATTAGCTGATATTAATTAAGACAATCGGAGGTGCTATTAATTAGCTTGGCGTTGCCAGGGGCAACAGTTGCTAGGCTAAGCCCCTCCCACCCAGGCCCTCCACCCATGCCCTCCAGAGTGAGGCGGGTCTGGCCCAGCCCTCTGCCTTTATAACTGCCCTACGGTGCTTTCACCAATGGAAGATGCGCCTGTTCTAGAGCTCCAGCCAATCACCGGATCCTGGTGCCACGTGGGGATCTTCCCTCTTCCCCTGGAGACTGCGACGCTCCTGCGGCTCTTCGCACGCTGCGGGCTCCGGACAATCAGAGGGATTTCCCAAACGGAGACTGATAGGTCCAACTGCTCTCTCGCTTTAGCTCCCAACCAATCAGGGTTCACCTAATAGGAGACCGAACCACGTGGGATTCCAGCGTTTACCTCCGCAGAAGATCCCCCCACAACCTGCCCCAGTGACTGATGACCTTAAAGCGCGCACAGCCAATGATAGCCGTTCCCGCTCATCCAGCGCGACCAATCAGAGAGACGGGGTGGTTTTCCCGCCAAAGTTTTACTGAGGTAAATTCTCTCCCTCACTAGAGCCTCTTGCCTGGGGAGTTGGTGTAAATGGCCACGCCCCCTATGTCAATCCCCGGTGCCAACGCCCCCCAGTGCCAACAGCGCCCCCATGCCAATTCCTGGTGCCAAGCCCCCTCCCATGTCAATCCCCGGTGCCAACAGCCCCCCCGTGTCAATCCCCAGTGCCAACGCCCCCCAGTGCCAATCCCCGGTGCCAACGCCCCCCAGTGCCAACAGCGCCCCCATGCCAATTCCTGGTGCCAAGCCCCCTCCCATGTCAATCCCTGGTGCCAACAGCCCCCCCGTGTCAATCCCCGGTGCCAACGCCCCCCAGTGCCAACAGCGCCCCCATGCCAATTCCTGGTGCCAAGCCCCCTCCCATGTCAATCCCCGGTGCCAACAGCCCCCCCGTGTCAATCCCCAGTGCCAACGCCCCCCAGTGCCAATCCCCGGTGCCAACGCCCCCCAGTGCCAACAGCGCCCCCGTGCCAATTCCTGGTGCCAAGCCCCCTCCCATGTCAATCCCCGGTGCCAACAGCCCCCCCGTGTCAATCCCCGGTGCCAAGCCCCCGCCCATGCCAATCCCCGGTGCCAACAGCTCCCCTGTGCCAATCCCCGGTGCCAACAGCTCCCCCGTGCCAATCCCCGGTGCCAAGCCCCCCCATGTCAATCCCCGGTGCCAATGGCCCCCCCCATGTCAATCCCCGGTGCCAATGGGCCCCCCATGTCAATCCCTGGTGCCAACAGCTCCCCCGTGCCAATCCCCGGTGCCAACAGCTCCCCCGTGCCAATCCCCGGTGCCAAGCCCCCTCCCATGTCAATCCCCGGTGCCAACAGCCCCCCCGTGCCAATCCCTGGTGCCAACAGCTCCCCCGTGCCAATCCCCGGTGCCAAGCCCCCTCCCATGTCAATCCCCGGTGCCAACAGCCCCCCCGTGCCAATCCCTGGTGCCAACAGCTCCCCCGTGCCAATCCCCGGTGCCAAGCCCCCTCCCATGTCAATCCCCGGTGCCAACAGCCCCCCCCGTGCCAATCCCCGGTGCCAACAGCCCCCCTGTGCCAATCCCCGGTGCCAAGCCCCCCCCCATGTCAATCCCCGGTGCCAACAGCTCCCCCGTGCCAATCCCCGGTGCCAAGCCCCCCCCCATGTCAATCCCCGGTGCCAACAGCTCCCCCGTGCCAATCCCTGGTGCCAACAGCTCCCCCGTGCCAATCCCCGGTGCCAAGCTCCCTCCCATGTCAATCCCTGGGGCAACAGCCCCTCATGTCAATCCCCGGTGCCAATGCCCCCCCAGTCAATCTCCGGTGCCAATGGCCCCCCGTGCCAATCCCTGGTGCCAATGCCCCCCCGTGTCAATCCCCGGTGCCAACAGCCCCCCATGTCAATCCCCGGTGCCAACAGCCCCCCATGTCAATCCCCGGTGCCAACAGCCCCCCGTGCCAAGCTCCGGTGCCAACAGCCCCCTGTGCCAAGCCCCACTGCCAAGCCCCCTCCCATGTCAATCCCCGGTGCCAATGGCCCCCCCCGTGCCAATCCCCAGTGCCAAGCCCCCTCCCATGCCAATCCCTGGTGCCAACCCCCAGTGCCAACGGCCCCCCCATGTCAATCCCCGGTGGCAATGGCCCCCCCGGTGTAAATCTCCGGTACCAATGGCCCCCAGGTGACAATCCCCGGTGCTAACGCCCCCCACCCCCCCATCAATCCCTGGTGCCAATGCCCCCCTGGGGTCAATCCACAATGCGAATGCGCCCTCCATGCCAATCCCAGTTGCCAACGCCCCCCGTGTCCATCCCCGATGCCAATGCCCCCCGGCAGGGGAGGCGCCAGCTTTTTTGCTGCCCTAGGCGGCGGCGGGAGAGGCTGCCGCCAAAATGCCGGGGAGCTCAGCGGCATTTTGGTGGCTGACTCTCCTGCCGGCAGCCGCCGAGGGACCTGAAATGCCATCCCCCAAATCCTGGCACCCTAGGTGACCGCCTAGGGTCGCCTAATGGTAGCGCCGGCCCTGCCCCCCGGGTCAATCCCTGGTGCCAACACCCCCCTGGGGTCAATCCACAATGCCAATGCGCCCCCCCATGCCAATCCCAGTTGCCAACGCCCCCCGTGTCCATCCCCGATGCCAATGCCCCCCGGCAGGGGAGGCGCCAGCTTTTTTGCTGCCCTAGGCGGCGGCGGGAGAGGCTGCCGCCAAAATGCCGGGGAGCTCAGCGGCATTTTGGTGGCTGACTCTCCTGCCGGCAGCCGCCGAGGGACCTGAAATGCCATCCCCCAAATCCTGGCACCCTAGGTGACCGCCTAGGGTCGCCTAATGGTAGCGCCGGCCCTGCCCCCCGGGTCAATCCCTGGTGCCAACACCCCCCTGGGGTCAATCCACAATGCCAATGCGCCCCCCCATGCCAATCCCAGTTCCCAACGCCCGCCCCCCCCCGTCTCAATCCCCGGTGCCAGTGCCCCCCCATGGCAGTCCTCCATGCCAACCCCCCGTGTCAATCCCCAGTGCCAACAACCCCCCACGTGTCAATCCCTGATGCCAATGCCCCCCCGTATCAATCCCAACTGCCAACGCCCCCCCACGTGTCTATCCCAGGTGCCAACGCCCCCCCCACGTGTCTATCCCAGGTGCCAACGCCCCCCGTGTCTGTCCCCAGTGCCAACGCCCCCCCACGTGTCAATCCCCGATGCCAATGCCCCCCATGTGTCTATCCCCTGTGCCAACGCCCCCTCCGTGTCAATCCCCAGTACCAAAGCCCCCCCGTATCAATCCCAACTACCAATGCCCCCCCACCCCATGTGAATCCCCGGTGCCAAAGGCCACACACACCCCGAGTGCCGATACCTGGTGCCAACGCGTGACTGTCTCTGGCTGTAATCCCCTGCGATGGGCCCGCTTCCTTTTCCTGGCCATAAGCCTCTGAATCCTGACGGCTGCCCCCCATCGGGCCCTGGGATAATCTTTTCTGCACCCCTTGCCAGTGTCTCCCCAGCATTTACAAAGAGGATGATGTTAATGAGCATTACAAAGTATTTAAAAGTTATATCTGACGTAAAAAGTATGATGACTTACTGCATACCTATGTGAACCACTGACACTAATTAATAAAGATTAATGACTTTTACAACATATTAATAACGTATAACCATGGCTATAAACCACATTGATTGCTAATCCTGATAAAGAGGAGTGAAGGTTAGTGAGTGATATTTACACCACAGTAATAATTAATAATGGATATAAAAGAGATTGATCACTGAGACTGATGATAGAAAATATATTAACCACTAATGCCAATAATAATTTATCAAGATTGATGACTAAATATACAACAAATTAAAATATATTAGCCTCTAATATCATTGATAATTAATATTGGCTAAAGGGAAAATATACACGTGATTAATATATATTAACTGCTAATATTTGTATATTTAATATTGAATGACTAAATCTACACTAGATTAATATATATTAACAACTAATATTGTTGATAATTAATATTGACTCAAGACCAAATCTACACTAGATTAATCCATATTAAAAACTGATATTGCTGATAATTAATAATTGCTAATAGAAGCTAGTGACTAAACATACAATAAATCAATATGTATTAACCACTAATATTGTTGATAACAGGTAAGAAATATTAAAGAGTAATGTTCACAAGAAATGAAATAATACATCACAATAATGTATAATAATAAGGCTCGTAATTAGTATATAAACGAGACAGAGTTTCTGGTGGCTAGGTCAAATAAAACTTTATTTAAAAACACAGACACGGGTCATAAAGTTTCTTGCAGGTAGGGATAAAGTGCAAAGGGACCTGAGCTTAAGGTCCTAGCTGTGGCTGCAAGGGGCGGGGGGCAGACACAATCTTACTGGAGGTCAGGAGGGCCATTGGCATATAAAAGTTTCTACAAACTGGAGAAGAAGCTTCCTTCTACCCTGGAGAGAGGGACCTAAATCTAGGAGATCTTGCCTCTACAACATTCACCACAGGACGTTTCAGCACTACCAGGGCCAAGACAGGATGTCCCGCCTCTGTACAATAGGAAGTCCTATCGCTACACATTCAAAATGCCAGGAGCTCCCTCACGACTCCCAAACAATGTGCAAAACAGGATGTCCCACCCCCTACGCACTGGTCAAGCCTGAAAGTCCCACCCGTACACAATCCAAATCCCTGGTGGTCCCTCCCAGCTCTACACAAGAGGCACGACAGGAAGTCCCACCCTTACACAATGGGCATGACAGGAAGGCCAGCCTCCAACAGGTTCCAGTCCTTCAGGAATTGCTTCCCTGAGAATGCACCAAGTCAGGAAGTGTGTTCGAGTGTGGTCTCCAACCCCAGGAAGTCCCTCCCCCGAACAGTGAGCAAATGAGGAAGTCCCACCTCAACAAAACAGGTGAGATGTGATATCCTGCCCCATCATGTTCCACAAGCCAGGAAATCCCTCCCCGTATAACGGACAAAATAGGAAGCATGTTGGGGGACTTGACTTCTAAGTCCAGAAAGTACCTGTCCCGCATGGGACAAGACAGGAAGTCCCACCCCTGCCCCCTAAGTCGAGGCAGTGGCAGGGTCTGGAGCATCTTGGGTCCCCTCACACTGGGCTGAAGAGACAGGAGGACTCCAGGGAGAGGAGGCAGACGGACGCCATCTCCACCTCGGGCACGTCCAGCAGCTTCCGGGCGAAGGCTTGCTCTATCTGTAGGGGGCAGGGAGAGCGTCAGGGCATGGCTGCCCCCCACCATCCCACAATGCATCTCAGCTCCCCCTGCACCCTCCCACAATAGACCACTGCTCCCACACATCATCCCACAACACACCACTGCCACCCCGTACCCTCATCATCCCATAATTCACCATCCCCATCCCACAATGGACTTTGTCCCCTCACTGCCACCCCACAAGGCACCTGTACCCCACCATCCCACAACGCACCACTGCCCCCCCAGCTGCCCACCTGGATGATGATAAGCTTGTCCGCGGGGCCGTCCTGCTGCCCTAGTTCCTCGCCTAGGCATAGGGTGACGTAGGGCTCTGGCCGGGCGCCCAGGCCCTGCCGGTACAGCTGCAGTGCTGTGGGGAGAGCGCCGGGGGGCAGGGTTAGCGCAGGCCTGGCTCTGGGAGAGGCAGGGGGGGACTCAGGGGACACTGAGGACTATTGGGGGTCACAGCAAGGGAAGAAGGGTGATTCAGAGGTCACAGCAGGGGGATGTGGGGGTTGCTGTGGGGCTTCAGAGTGGGGACTGGGGTCGCTATAAGGGGACGGGGAATTGGGGGTCCCAGTGGGGGAGATTCAGGGGTCAGACCAGAGGTAGATCAGGACTGGGGGTGTCACAGCAGGGGCGCTTGGGAGTCACTATGGAGGGATGTGGGGTCAGAGTGGGCCATGGGGTCACAGCCAGGGCCCTTGGGGGTCACTATAGGGGGATGTGGGGTCAGAGTGTGCCATGGGGTCACAGCAGGGGAGCTTGGGGGTCACTATAGGGGGATGTGGGGTCAGAGTGGGCCATGGGGTCACAGCAGGGGAGCTTGGGGGTCACTATAGGGCAATGTGGGGTCAGAGTTGGCCATGAGGGTCGTTCGCTTGTTATGTTGTATGTGAGTTTTACTGTTGAGCCTGTGAGTTTTACTGTTTTGCATGAATACTGTGTGTGCCTCAGTTTCCCTATGTGCTGCACCAATATCTCGGTGATGGGAATAGGGGTGTGTGTGACTTTGGCTGAGACCTCTGGGGTAGGTGAGGCTGCTCCAGCAGCCTGCCTGTATGCTATGACCGGTGCCCTTTATAACCTGAGGCTCAGGAGGGGCATGCAACCAGGTGACGACCAGGTAACTCTTGGGAGACAAAGAGAAGGAGGAGGAGCAACGGGGGTGTCTGAGGTTGGGTCGCTGGAAGCTGGGGGAGTCCCGGCCACCTGGCCCAGGACTCCCCAAGATGGACTTGGCTGAAAGTCACTGATTTCAGTAATAGCAAGCTCTGTCCTCCGCGTGTTCCTAATAAACCTTCTCTTTTCCTGCAGGACGCGCCAGCCACAGGGTGGAGTCTATCCCACCGCTCCCACCAGCTGCCACAGGGTCCCTGGGCGACGCTCTGGAACTGCTCCCTACAAAGCCAGCCAGCTTCCACCTTCCTGGGTCTGACCTCGGAGCATTCAGCATCCCCTGCTCCACCGTGCACTTCCTGCAGCGAGTCCACCCGGGCGGGGTCCTAGGGGAGCCCCCGGGGGCCCTGCCCCCCGACTCCGCAGTCAGACGTGACTCTCAGCCAGCATAAAACAGGAGGTTTATTAGTTGACAGGAACACACGGAGAACAGAGCTTGCTATAACAGAAATCAGTGACTTTCAGCCAAGTCCATCTTGGGGAGTCCTGGGCCAGGCAGCCTGGACTCCCCCTCTTCCAGTCCCCCCAAGCAGACTGCCAGCTTCCAGCGACCCAACCTCAGACACCCCCGTTGCTCCTCCTCCTTCTCTTTGTCTCGGGATCTGAACGGGGATATGGGGTTGGGGGTCCGAGCGGGGAAATTCAGGGTCTAAGTGATGGGATGGGGGTCCAAGTGGGGAAATTTGCAGTCCGAGCAGGGAGATGGGGGTCAGGGGTCCAAGCAGGGAGATTCAGGGTTTGAGAGGGTATATGGCGGTCAGGGGTCCGAGCAGGGAAATTCAGGGTCCAAGTGGGGATATGGGAGTTGGGGGCGTCCAAACGGGGGATACTGGGGGTCCAATAAGGGAAATTCAGGGTCCCAGCGGGGATATGAGCGGGGGGATACAGCGGGTTCGGGGCCCCACACTCACCTTGGCGGAAGGCTGCCCCACTGAAGACGTGCATGACGTCATCTCTCTCCAGCTTGCTGGGGGAGGTGGGGGGCGCCCCGGAGCCCCTCCAGTACACCCGGCCCCGGCAACGGCGCCGGACGAAGAGCCCCTGGGAAGAACTGGCCACCATCACCCCTTTGGCCAGTGCCCCCAGCAGCTCCTGAGTGGCCTGGCGCTTGTGGGGGTCCTGCACCCCCTCGGCGGAGGGCAGCAGCACCCGCTGCATAAAGCTGGGGGCGTGCGGCGTGGGCGCGGGTGTGGGGGTCACCAGGAAATCGCCCTGGGGCAGCCGCTGCTGCCAAACCAGCTCCCCGCTGTACCACAGGGACAGCAGCACCGAGTAGTCTGGGGAGAGAGAGAGAGAGAGACCGGGGTTATGGGGAGCGTGGGGCGGGGAGGTATGGGGGAGGTATGGGGTATGAGATGGGGGATGGGGTTATGGGGTGGCAGAGTGGGGCGCTGTGGGGTTTGTGGGGCAGGGAGGAGGTGGGGAGGAGGGATTGTGGGGGAGGTATGGGGTATGAGGTAGGGGACAGGGTTATGGGGTGGCAGAGTGCGGGGCTGTAGGGTTTGTGGGGCAGGGAGGAGGTGGGGAGGAGGGATTGTGGGGGAGGTATGGGGTATGAGGTAGGGGACAGGGTTATGGGGTGGCAGAGTGGGGCGCTGTGGGGTGCTGTGGGGCAGGGAGGAGGTGAGGAGGAGGGATTGTGGGGGAGGTATGGGGTATGAGGTAGGGGACAGGGTTATGGGGTGGCAGAGTGGGGGGCTGTAGGGTTTGTGGGGCAGGGAGGAGGTGAGGAGGAGGGATTGTGGGGGAGGTATGGGGTATGAGGTAGGGGACAGGGTTATGGGGTGGCAGAGTGGGGGGCTGTAGGGTTTGTGGGGCAGGGAGGAGGTGGGGAGGAGGGATTGTGGGGGAGGTATGGGGTATGAGGTGGGGGACGGAGTTATGGGGTGGCAGAGTGGAGTGCTGTGGGGTATGTGGGGCAGGGAGGAGGTGGGGAGGATGGGTTGTGAGGGAGGTATGAGCTGGAGGATGGGGTTATGGGGTGGCAGAGTGGGGGGGGGCTGTAGGGTTTGTGGGGCAGGGAGGAGGTGGGCTTGTGGGGGAGGTATGAGGTATGAGATGGGGGATGGGGTTATGGGGTGGCAGAGTGGGGCGCTGTGGGGTGTGTGGGGCAGGGAGGAGGTGGGGAGGAGGAATTGTGGGGGAGGTATGGGGTATGAGGTGGGGGACGGAGTTATGGGGTGGCAGAGTGGAGCACTGTGGGGTGTGTGGGGCAGGGAGGAGGTGGGGAGGAGGAATTGTGGGGGAGGTATGAGATGGGGGATGGGGTTATGGGGTGGCAGAGTGGGGCGCTGTGGGGTGTGTGGGGCAGGGAGGAGGTGGGGAGGAGGGATTGTGGGGGAGGTATGGGGTATGAGGTGGGGGACGGAGTTATGGGGTGGCAGAGTGGGGCGCTGTGGGTTTGTGGGGCAGGGAGGAGGAGGGATTGTGGGGGAGGTATGAGGTGGGGTGCTGTGGGGCAGGGAGGAGGTGGGGAGGACGGGTTGTGCGGGAGGTATGAGGTGGGGGATGTGGTTATAGGGTGGCAGGGTGGGGGGCTGTGGGGTGTGTGGGGCGGCGGGGTCTGGTCTCACCCTCCATGGGGGGCAGGAGGGCCCCCGACTCCAGCGTGACATTAATGACGATCTCATTCAGATCTGGAGCTGCGGGAGAAACAGGGCCAGAGTCACGGACAGACACCCCCCGCCTGAACCCCAAATCTCCGCTCACCCTCTGTCCCCAACCCCCCCACTGACCTCCCCCTCTGCCCCAAGTCCCCACTGACCCCCCCACTCTGCCCCTGACTCCCCACTGACCCTCTGCCGTGTCCCCAACCCCCCACTGATCCCCCCTAATCCCCCCTGCCCTGACCGCAACACCCCTCGGACTGTCCACCCTGACCCCCAACCCTCCAGTGACCCTCCGCCCTGCCCCGAAGTGCCCACTGACCCCCCCAGCTCTTACATGGGACCCCGGCGTCAGGGCTGTGCTCGCTGGTGTCGATGCCGGAATCATCCGAACTGTGGGAGGTGCCGGCCGCAGGCTCCGACCCCGACATCACCTCCTGGGGGGGCAGAGGATGAGAAGGGGGGCCAGCCTCCTGGAGACACGTCCCGCTCCCCCCCAGCTCCCTGAGACACCTCCCAGCCCCCCCCAGCCCCAGACTCACCATGCTCACCATATCCAGGGTGAGGGGGGCCTTGGCAGCCCCCGTGCTGCTTCCCACCTCGTCCCCCTCCGAGGAGGAGTCGGGGTGCTCCTTCTTCACCTGCCGGGGGCCCCTCCGGGCTGGCAGCTTAGCTGGAGGGGGGGGAACGAGAGGGGGCTTTAAACAGGGAAAATAGGGATCCCGGAGTCCCTGGGGCAGAGCTTTCCAAACTGTGTGTCGCGACACGTTAGTGTGTTGGTGGCAGTGTGTAGGTGTGTCGCGGGGTGGCAGGCGTGCTCCGCTCCCCGGCCGGGGCAGCGGGGCGGCAGGCGTTCCGCGCTCCCCTCCGGCAGGGGGAGCGGGGCGGCAGGCGTGCTCCGCTCCCCGGCCGGGGCAGCGGGGTGGCAGGCGTTCCGCGCTCCCCTCCGGCCGGGGCAGCGGGGCGGCAGGCGTTCCGCGCTCCCCTCCGGCAGGGGGAACGGGGCGGCAGGCGTTCCGCGCTCCCCTCCGGCAGGGGGAGCGGGGCGGCAGGCGTGCTCCACTCCCCGGCCGGGGCAGCGGGGTGGCAGGCGTTCCGCGCTCCCCTCCGGCAGGGGGAACGGGGTGGCAGGCGTTCCGCGCTCCCCTCCGGCAGGGGGAACGGGGTGGCAGGCGTTCCGCGCTCCCCTCCGGCAGGGGCAGCGGGGCGGCAGGCGTTCCGCGCTCCCCTCCGGCCGGGGCAGCGGGGCGGCAGGCGTTCCGCGCTCCCCTCCGGCAGGGGGAACGGGGTGGCAGGCGTTCCGCGCTCCCCTCCGGCAGGGGGAGCGGGGCGGCAGGCGTGCTCCGCTCCCCGGCCGGGGCAGCGGGGCGGCAGGCGTTCCGCGCTCCCCTCCAGCAGGGGGAGCGGGGCGGCAGGCGTTCCGCGCTCCCCTCCGGCCGGGGCAGCGGGGCGGCAGGCGTTCCGCGCTCCCCTCCGGCAGGGGGAGCGGGGCGGCAGGCGTTCCGCGCTCCCCTCCGGCAGGGGCAGCGGGGCGGCAGGCGTTCCGCGCTCCCCTCCGGCAGGGGCAGCGGGGCGGCAGGCGTTCCGCGCTCCCCTCCGGCAGGGGCAGCGGGGCGGCAGGCGTTCCGCGCTTCCCTCCGGCCGGGGCAGCGGGGCGGCAGGCGTTGGGGGGGGGGCGGCACTTGGGGTGGTTTGTTTTGCTTGGGGCGGCCGGCCCTGGGTACTGCGCATGCACCGTATGTGTAATCCGGGCAGAATTGATTCCGCGTCACTTCCGGTGTGTCGCAAAATGATGCGTGTCTAAAAAGTGTGTCACCAACATGAAAAGTTTGGAAAGCTCTGCCGTGGGGGGATGTGACGGGGAGGAGGGCTGTCCAGACGCCGGGGTGCCTAGGAGGGCTGTGACACCGTGTGGGGTTCGCTCGGACGCCGGGGTCCCGTGACAGGGGATGGGGTGCCCGGGAGGGCCGTGACACTGTGTGGGGGCCGCCCGGACGCCGGGGTCCCGTGACAGGGGATGGGGTGCCTGGGTGGGTTGTGACACCGTGTGCGGGCCGCCCGGACGCCGGGGTCCCGTGACAGGGGATGGGGTGCCCAGGAGGGCCGTGACACTGTGTGGGGGCCGTCCGGACGCTGGGGTCCCGTGACAGGGGATGGGGTGCCCGGGAGGGCCGTGACACTGTGTGGGGGCTGCCCGGACGCCGGGGTCCCGTTGTCACGGTGTACCCCATAAAACTGTATGGGAAGATGCTTATAAATATATATATGTAGCATAAAACATATCCTAGTTACATATATACATTTATAAGCATCTCCCCATACAGTTTTATGGGGTACACCGTCACACCCGTGACGGGGGATGGGGTGCCCGGGAGGGCCGTGACACCGTGTGGGGGCCGTCCGGACGCTGGGGTCCCGTGACAGGGGATGGGGTGCCCGGGAGGGCCGTGACACCGTGTGGGGGCCGCCCGGACGCCGGGGTCCCGTGACGGGATGGGGTGCCCGGGAGGGCCGTGACACCGTGTGGGGTTCGCTCGGACGCCGGGGTCCCGTGACGGGATGGGGTGCCCGGGAGGGCCGTGACACCGTGTGGGGGCCGCCCGGACGCCGGGGTCCCGTGACGGGATGGGGTGCCCGGGAGGGCCGTGACACCGTGTGGGGGCCGCCCGGACGCCGGGGTCCCGTGACGGGATGGGGTGTCCGGGAGGGCCGTGACACCGTGTGGGGGCCGCCCGGACGCCGGGGTCCCGTGACGGGATGGGGTGCCCGGGAGGGCCGTGACACCGTGTGGGGGCCGCCCGGACGCCGGGGTCCCGTGACGGGATGGGGTGCCCGGGAGGGCCGTGACACCGTGTGGGGGCCGCCCGGACGCCGGGGTCCCGTGACGGGATGGGGTGCCTGGGAGGGCCGTGACACCGTGTGGGGGCCGCCCGGACGCCGGGGTCCCGTGACGGGATGGGGTGCCTGGGAGGGCTGTGACACGGTGTGGGGGCCGCCCGGACGCCGGGGTCCCAGCTCACCGGGGCGCTGCTCGGCGGGCGGCACCAGGCGGTACACCTTATAGGGCTCGGCGATGTCGAGCTGGGAGCGCGCGGGCACCTCCTCGAACTCAGGGCTCTTGTTGAGGGCGCAGCGCAGGCGGGTCTTCCAGCCCGCCGGGTCCAGCCGCTCGCCCGGCCGGTACTTGCCCTTGTACTCCGCCCAGGCCTGGGGAGGAGCGGGCAGTTAGCGTGGGCCTGGCCCCTTGGCGTGTGCCACTCCCACGGGCCCTTAGCATGCCCCATCCCGTGTCCTTAGCATGTTCCATACCCCGTGTCCTTAGCATATTCTACTGCCATGTGCCCTTAGCATGTTCCCATCCCACATGTCCCCATGCTGTGTCCTTAGCATGATCCCATCTGTGGCCTTAGCAGGCACATACTGTCTCCTTAGTCTATGCTTAGCATGTGCATGTGGTTAGCATGTGCGTCACGTGGCCTTGCTGTGTTTTAGCATAACTTTAGTTGGTATTTGCTGTGTCTTTGGCATGTGCATTGTGTGTTGCTATTGTATCGTTAGCATGTGCTTAGCATGTTGTTAGTGTATCCTTAGTGTGTGTGTGATGTTGCTAGTATATCTTTAGCATGTGCACTGCGTGTTGCTATTGTATCCTTAGCGTGTGCTTAGCATGTTGTTAGTGTATCCTTAGTGTGTGTGTGATGTTGCTAGTATATCTTTAGCATGTGCATTGCGTGTTGCTATTGTATCCTTAGCGTGTGCTTAGCATGTTGTTAGTGTATCCTTAGTGTGTGTGTGATGTTGCTAGTATATCTTTGGCATGTGCTCGGCGTGTCGGCAGCGTCTCCGCGGCGTGTACCTTGAAGAAGGCCGCGTCCTCGTCGTGGCGGAAGTCCTGCTTGCCGGCGTGTTTCCAGGGGATGCGGAACATGGTCTTGGCGGGGGGGTCGTCCCAGACCAGCCCCGGGAATCGCCCGCTCTCCACCTGCTCCAGGGTCCATTGGCGCAGCTTCCGCGTGGAGCGAGCCCGGCCCGACGCCATCCTGGGGGGCAGGGAGGGGGGGTGAGTGACCCCTGTACCCACCACGGAGCCCCCCCACCATCAGGGCTGGATGACCCCTCACCCCCCAGACCAGGCTGTGGTGCCCCCCCCATGGGTCAGGGCCCCCAACACCCACAGGGATCAGTCCCCTGCCTGAGTCACCCCCCCGGGTAAATTCCTCCAACATCCCCCATCAACCCCCCAGGGGCTTCCCCTCCCCTGATGCAGCTCTCCACTTTCACCCCCCACGGACAACCCCAAAACTCCCAACACCTTCCCCCAATTTTCAGGGGACCCCAATTTCCGCCCACTCCAACCCCCTTCATGCCAGAGTGTACACCCCATTGCACCCCACGTGACACAGCCCAGGGCACCTGAGCAATTGAACCCCCTTTGCTCCGAGGGCCCCCCAATTTCACCCAATTCAGTTTTCAATTCACCCCAATTCAGCCTGATTATCTCCAAGTTTACCCCCGTTCTCCACCGATTCCCACCCTGAGTCTCCCCGATTCCCCCCCAAGTCTCCCCATTCCCACCCCAATTCCCCCCATTTCCCCCCGATTCCCCCCTGAGTGTCCCCGTTCTCCTCCTGATTCCCACCCCGAGTCTCCCCCCGATTCCCACCCGGAGTGTCCCCGTTCTCCTCCTGATTCCCATCCCGAGTCTCCCCGTTCTCCCCCCAATTCCCACCCCGAGTCCCCCCTTTCTCCCCAATTCCCACCCCGAGTCTCCCCGTTCTCCCCCCAATTCCCACCCCGAGTCCCCCCTTTCTCCCCGATTCCCACCCCGAGTCTCCCCGTTCTCCCCCCAATTCCCACCCCGAGTCCCCCCTTTCTCCCCGATTCCCACCCCGAGTCTCCCCGTTCTCCCCCCAATTCCCACCCCGAGTCCCCCCTTTCTCCCCGATTCCCACCCCGAGTCTCCCCGTTCTCCCCCCAATTCCCACCCCGAGTCCCCCCTTTCTCCCCGATTCCCACCCCGAGTCCCAGCCTGATTCCCCCCCCCCGAGTCTCCCCATTCTCACCCCGATTCTCACCCCGAGTCCCCCCCGTTCTCCCCGATTCCCACCCCGAGTCCCAGCCTGAGTCTCACCCCAATTCCCACCCCGAGTCCCCCCCTTTTCTCCCCGATTCCCCCCCAAGTCCCACCCCGAGTCCCCCCATTCTCCCCCCGATCTCTCTCGCTGGGGAGTTTGCGGGTCTGCCCTGCCCCCGCAGCGCCCGGCCCGAGCTCACCTCCCCGGCCCCGCGGAGCTCCGTGTGTCCCCGGGCCGCTCGGTCCGTCCGGTCACCGCCCCCCCCCCCCCCCCCCCGCCCCTTCGCGTTTCTCCGCCGCTTCGCTCCTTTTCCCAGAAATCACGTGGCCCCGAAGCCTCAGCAGCCGCCAGGGGGCGCCGGACACACGGAGCCGGGCTGCGGGGCGGGGCTGGCAGGGGGCTGCGGGTCGGGAGTGAGGGGCACCGGCAGGCCGCTGGGGGGGAGGGGTCAGAAGTGGGGGCGATCTAGTTTTGGGGTGCTCCTGGTGAAACTTGGATGCTAGGCAGTGTTTGGGGGGACGTCGGCTGGGACTGGGGGCAGGACTGGTTCCAGGGGGCTGAGTCAGGGTTGGGGGTAGGGTTAGTTTTGGGGGGCTGGGTAGGGTTTGGGGGGCTGTGGGTGAAGGCAGTTTTGGGGATACCTGCTGCATTAAGAAGCTGAGATTCATGCTTTGATCAGACTGTTTTATTAGGTCTCACAATGTTCTGTCCCCTGAACCCCCAAATCCCCTGATCTGTTACCCCAAAGGGCTTGAACCCCAATATTCTGAGCCCCACAGAGTCTCCAGATCGGTGCCCCCAGCAGGGGGGGATGGGCAGGCCCCCCACTCCAATCTCAGATGACCCCCGAATCTGAGGGGTCAGGAGCCCCAGTATGTTGGTCACCCCACTGGTTGCTGTTTTGGGCTCCCTTAGGGGAATTGGGGTTCAGGATAGAGGGGTTCTCACACAAACCCCCAAATCAGCTAATGGGGTGCTGGGATCCCCAAAAATCTAATCATCCCCCCCCCAATCACCCTTCAGTGCTCCCCTCCCCGCACAGCAGCATCTTCTTGAATCTTCCAGCCCGGCCCCCCGCCCTGGTCCGTCCGCGGGGGTCACTGCCGCTGCCGCAAGATCTTGGGGCCCAGGGGCACCTCGTCCATCAGCTTCTGTGGGGGGCAGAGAGGGGAGTGAGGGGGTCGCCCCATTAGCCCCCAAGATTCCCAGCCACCCAGCCTGTCTCCCCAGCTCCTCCCTTCAGGGGTATCACCTCCCCGTTCCCCAGACCTCAGCCCCCCATGATTCCCACTGGGGTCCCCTCTGAGCCCCCTAAGCCCCCCCCCACCCCGTGGGGCTGGTACCTGCAGCAGACGCCCGCGGTAGGTGTCCTCGGGCTCGCCGGGGAGCCGGGGGGGCAGCACCCCCAGGTGGCGCCTGTAGACAGTCTCCAGTTCCGGCAGCGAGTAGAGCTGGGCGGGGTCCAGCGCCCGGGCATTGATCAGACTCACCAGGTACTCCTTGTAGTGCGCCCTGGGGGGACAGGGGTCAGCCGCTCGCCCCCCACGTTCCCCCAGATCCCCCGCACCCCCCTCAGAACCCCCAGCGCCCCACACGTTCCCCCCAGCTCCCGGGCGTTGATCAGACTCACCAGGTACTCCTTGTAGTGTGCCCTAGGGGGACGGGGGTCAGCCGCTCGCCCCCCACGTTCCCCCAGATCCCCCCGCGCCCCCCAGAGCCCCACACGTTCCCCCCAGGTCCCGGGCGTTGATCAGACTCACCAGGTACTCCTTGTAGTGCGCCCTGGGGGGGGATGGGGGTCAGCCGCTCGCTCCCTAGTCCCCCCAGATCCCCCCGCGCCCCCCCAGAGCCCCACACATTCCCCCCAGCACCCGGGCGTTATTCAGACTCACCAGGTACTCCTTGTAGTGCGCCCTGGGGGGACGGGGGTCAGCCGCTCGCCCCCCACGTCCCCCAGATCCCCCCGTGCCCCCCCGAACCCCCCGCTCCATGCGTCCCCCCAGCCCCCGATTCACCAGCCCCCACATCCCTAGTCCTCCTGATCTCCCAAGCCCCCCAGCCTCCCTGACCCCCAATCTCCCACATAACCCCTCTCCACTCCAGCCCTCTCGACCACCCCACTTCCCCACAGCCCCCCGCCACTCACTGGCAGAGGCCGGCGTAGCCGGGGGGCGTCTCCTTCCCGCAGGCCTCGTCCCGCAGCCCGGCCTCCGTCTCCTTCTGCTCCATCACGCGGCACCCACCTGGCACGCACGGCATGATGGGTAACGCCAGCGCCCCGGCTACCCACAATTTCCTGCCCGGCGGCTGGGGGCGCGATCTCACCTGGATACCCAGAATCCCCTGCCCAGTGGCCAATCTCCGCCCGGTTACCCACAATCCCCTACCCAGGGGCCGATCTCCACCCAGTTACCCATAATTCTCTGCCTGGGGGCTGGGGGGGCGATCTCACCTGGTTACCCACAATCCCCTGCCCAGGGGTCAATCTCTGCCTGGTTACCCACAATCCCCTGCACAGTTGCTGACCTCCGCCCAGTTACCCACATCCCCTACCCAGGGGCCAATCTCCGCCTGGTTACCCACAATCCCCTTCACAGGTGCTGACCTCCGCCCAGTTACCCATAATGCCCTGCCCGGGGGGGGTGGGGGGGATGTGTGATTGCCTGCTTACCCACAATCCCCTGCTCTCACCTCCAGGCGCTGGGCGGGTCCCAGTGGGGGGGCTCCGTGTTGAAGACAATGCCATTATCCTGGGGGAGGGTGAAGAGTGAGACCCACGGTTGCCCCCCAACGGTCACCCCTTTGCTCTCTCCCCCAATCACCCCCACCCCCAGATCCCCCCCCGTCGCCCCTGGCCCTGTCTCCCCAATGCCCCTCATGGCCCATCCCCCCGCTCGCACATCCCCCCCAGTCACCCCCGGCCCTGTCTCCCCAACTCCCCTCAGGGCCCATCCCCCACCCCCGAATCCCTCCAGTCACCTCCGGCCCTGTCTCCCCAACGCCCCTCAGAGCCCATCCCCCACCCCTGAATCCCCCCCAGTCACCCCCGGCCCTGTCTCCCCAGTGCCCTTTAGGGCCCATCCCCCACCCCCAAATCCCCCCAGTCACCCCCGGCCCTGTCTCCCCAACGCCCCTCAGAGCCCATCTCCCCGCCCCGGATCCCCCCAATCACCTCCGGCCCTGTCTCCCCAACGCCCCTCAGAGCCCATCCCCCACCCCCGAATCCCCCCCAGTCACCCCAGGCCTTGGTGTCCCCAATGCCCCTCAGTGCCCATCCCCCCACCCCGGATCCTCCCCAGTCACCCCCGGCCCTGTCTCCCCAACGGCCTCTCAGGGCCCATCCCCCACCCCCGAATCCCCCCAGTCACCTCCGGCTCTGTCTCCCCAACGCCCCTCAGGGCCCATCCCACACCCCCGAATCCCCCCCAGTCACCCCCGGCCCTGTCTCCCCAGTGCCCCTCAGGGCCCATCCCCCACCCCCGAATCCCCCACAGTCACCCCCGGCTCTGTCTCCCCAACGCCCCTCAGGGCCCATCCCCCCGCCCCGGATCCCCCCAGTCACCCCCGGCTCTGTCTCCCCAACGCCCCTCAGAGCCCATCCCCCCGCCCCGGATCCCCCCCAGTCACCCCCGGCTCTGTCTCCCCAACGCCCCTCAGGGCCCATCCCACACCCCCCGAATCCCCCCAGTCACCCCCGGCTCTGTCTCCCCAACGCCCCTCAGGGCCCATCCCCCCGCCCCGGATCCCCCCAGTCACCCCCGGCCCTGTGTCCCCAACACCCCTCAGGGCCCATCCCCCACCCCCGGATCCCCCCCAGTCACCCCCGGCCCTGTGTCCCCAACGCCCCTCAGGGCCCATCCCCCCGCCCCGGATCCCCCCGCGCCCCGACCTGCAGGAGGTGCTGCAGCCGTCCCACGTCCCAGTCGCGCAGGTAGAAGAGGCAGTCGCGGGGGTGGTGCCCGTGCAGAGACTGGCGAACCGGGCACGAGGGTACTGGGCATTTCTGGGGGGGGACAGACACTGCTACACAACTGCACAACCCCCCGTCCCCCCGACAACCCCACAACACAACACAACCCCCGTCCCCCCACACCACCCGACAGCCCACAAACATAACACAACCCACAACAGCCCCACAACACACTTCAAACACAACCCCCTTCCCTCCCACAACTCCTGGTAGTCCCACACCCAACAACCAACCCAACACACACACGACAATCCCGCACCACACCACAATCCCCATCCCCATCCAACACCCAGCAACCAACCCAACACCCCCACAGCAACCCCCAACAACCTACAACACAACCCCTGTCACCCTCCACAACCCAACAGCTCCAGAACCAACACCCGTGCTGACAACCCCACACCACACCACAACCCTACAACTGTGACGAAGTGGGGGAGTTTCCTGTTTTTCTTGTTTCTTGTGGGGGGATTTCTTGGTTTCCTAGGGGTTGCATGCAGAGGGGGTGGGACTCAGTTTCTCTGGGTGTTACGCACGTAACACGGTGATGGGAGAGGGAGTTGGTTGTTACAGGGGACCGGCGAGGGAACTGGGGACCCCAGCCACTGGCCTGGAGAATGGAGACCCCGTGACTGGTGACCCCGAGTCCCAGCTCAGGAGTCGCAGCCGGTTCTGGCCAGTGGGAGGATAATGGGCTGCGAAGAGAGGACCCCCGGTGTCCTGACCAACTGGTTCCAGCCAGAGGGGCCAGAGGACAGAAGAGGGGAGAGGAGCCAGGCGACCCTGTTTACCTGGAGAGAAGACAATGGACAGAGTGGGGGCTTGGGGCCAGTTATCTCAGATGCCCGGCTGGGCAGATGGGGGGCTCTGGGCTGGAGGGGGGAGCAGGCAGAGCCCCCCTGGATGCAGGGGAGACTGGGATGTGCTGGGCTCGGGGGAGGCCAGGCCTGAGGCCCGGAGAGTTTCCTGGGCTGGGTTCAACGCTCAATAAAACCCTCCTGTGTTACGCTGGCTGAGAGTCACTCCGGGCTAGAGACCTGGGGGGCATCGTCCCCTTCGGAGGTGGGGGTCCCAGGGGTCCGGAGCGAGGGGACTCCCTGAGGGGGCCCACGGCGACAGACAGGCGTACTAAGGCTCAGAGAGGTGCGGCTCCAGGAGGTGGAGGGGCTGAACCCCGAGAGAGAGTGGACCCCCGAGAAGGGCTCTCTCACTGAAAGGGGCTCCCCCCACGGACCGCACTGGGCACGACCAGTGAGTCCGTGACAACAACAACATAACAACCCCTGTTCCCACCACTACCCCAGACAGCCCTCCAACACTGCACCCAACACCCGCGCTGACAACCTCGCACCACAACAAAACCCCCATTCCCTGCACAACACCCAGCAACCAACCCAACACCCACAACACAAACCCAATATCCCACACAACCCCCGAGAGCCCCACACCCGACAACCCTGCACCACACCACAACCCCAACAGAACACACCACCTGATAATCCCACAACACAACACCACACCCAACAACCCCACAACCCAAACCCCATACCCGCACAACCCCCCGAGAGCCCCACACCCGACAACCCTGCACCACACCACAACCCCCAACAGAACACACCACCTGATAATCCCACAACACAACACCACACCCAACAACCCCACAACACAAACCCCATACCGCGCACAACCCCCGAGAGCCCCACACCCGACAACCCTGCACCACACCACAACCCCCAACAGAACACACCACCTGATAATCCCACAACACAACACCACACCCAACAACCCCACAACACAAACCCCATACCCCGCACAACCCCCGAGAGCACCACACCCAACCACCACCCCAACAACCGCACCCAACAACCCTGCAGCACATCACAACCCCCGACAGAACACACCACCTGAGAATCCCACAACACCACACCACACAACCAACACAACAACCCCCCAACACAGCCCCCCCAACCCCCCTTACGTTCTTGGTGTGAAAGGCCCCGTAGCAGCCGCTGCAGAAGTGGTGTCGGCACTGGGAGCACTGGAAGTGCATGCAGCCCCCCCGGGCCAGCGCGTACGGGAACTTGCACTTGGGGCAGGCTGGCGAGAGAGAGACGTGGGAGGGTGTCAACGGGGGGGCAGGAGCCGCCCCCCAACCCAGCAGCCCCCCAGGTGGGGAGACCGGGAGAGGGGGCAAAGGAGCAGGGGGAGCTTGGAGTGTGTGTGTGTGGGGAAAAGGGGGGCTCACCGATCCCATTCTCCTGCAGGTACACCGCCAGCCCCTGAGCCTGGTACTGGGGGGCTGTGCGGGGCACACGGGGGGCCTGGTACTGGGGGGCTGTGCGGGGGACACGGGGGGCCTGGTACTGGGGGGCAGGTTGGGGGGGCTGTGGGAGGAGGGGGGCTCACCGATCCCGTTCTCCTGCAGGTACACCGCCAGCCCCTGCGCCTGGTACTGGGGGGCTGTGCGGGGCACACGGGGGGCTTGGTACTGGGGGAGCAGGTTGGGAGGTGTGGGGGGGACAGGGGGGCTCACTGATCCCATTCTCCTGCAGGTACACCGCCAGCCCCTGCGCCTGGTACTGGGGGGCTGTGCGGGGCACACGGGGGGCTTGGTACTGGGGGAGCAGGTTGGGAGGTGTGGGGGGGACAGGGGGCTCACCGATCCCGTTCTCCTGCAGGTACACCGCCAGCCCCTGCGCCTGGTACTGGGGGGCTGTGCGGGGCACACGGGGGGCTTGGTACTGGGGGGGCAGGTTGGGAGGTGTGGGGGGGACGGGGGGCTCACCGATCCCATTCTCCTGCAGGTACACCGCCAGCCCTGCGCCTGGTACTGGGGGGCTGTGCGGGGCACACGGGGGGCTTGGTACTGGGGGGCAGGTTGGGAGGTGTGGGGGGGACGGGGGGGCTCACCGATCCCGTTCTCCTGCAGGTACACCGCCAGCCCCTGCGCCTGGTACTGGGGGGCTGTGCGGGGCACACGGGGGCCTGGTACTGGGGGGGCAGGTTGGGAGGTGTGGGGGGGACGGGGGGGCTCACCGATCCCGTTCTCCTGCAGGTACACCGCCAGCCCCTGCGCCTGGTACTGGGGGTCGTTGGTTCTCTTCCACTCCTGGAACTCCTGGCATGACAGGCCCTGATGCTGCGGCTCCCACTGGGGTGGGGGGTGGGTGGGGGGGAGACGTGGGGGTCAGCGTGGCCTCGGAGCCCCCCCCACCACACATACAGCCCCCCTGGTCCCCCATGCCCAGCCCCTCCCCACTCTGCCTAGCCTGGCGCTCCCCCCACCCCGAGCCCGCGGAACTACCCGACACTGGAGCTTCTGCCTCTTGTTGTTGTCCGTCCCCCCCAGCCCAGCTCCTGCCCACAGCCCCCTCCCCACGGCCCTGCCCCCTCCCCTGCAGCCCCCCCTCACCGCGCGCTTGCAGTGGACGCAGAAGCTCTGGTTGCACTGGGGACACTGGGCGGCCGCCTGCTCCGACTCGTAGATGAACCCGAACGAGCACTGGCGGGGAAGGGAGGGTGAGAGAGAGACGCCCCCGAGAAACCCCCCACAGTCTCCCCCCAGAGAGCCCCCCACAGGTGCTCACCAAGACCCCGACAGCCACCCTGAGACCCCCAGAACCCTGCTCCTCCCCATCACACACCTCCTCCTCTTCCCCGCAGCACCAAACCCACCCCTCCCTGTGCCCCTCACCGACCCCTGGGATTCTGGCCCCGCCCACTGGCCCCACCCCCTGAGTTCCTGGCCCCATCCTGGCACTCAAACCCCGCCCCCAGAGTTCTGGCCCTGCCCCTGGCACTCAGCGCTCTGGCTTGGCCCCGCCCCCGGGGCCCCGCCCACTCACATGGGTGCACCACTGGAACTTGGGGTCCCGCATGAGCTCGCGCTCCGTCAGCTTCTTGCTGAACAGGTCGTAGGTCTCGGGGTCCAGGCACTCACGGAGCTGGGGGGCGGGGGAGGGGTGAGCAGGGGCTTCTGGGGCTCCCCTGCTATTTTGGGGTGCCCCACCCCCCAGGCTGGGTGCAGGGGGGCTCCCAGGCACGGACTGGGGGGCTCACCCCAAGGGGTGTGTGGGGATGGGGCACAGGGTCACCCCAATACCTGGGCATGAGGGCCACAGCTGTGGGGGTTCAGGGGGACCAGGGGGTGGGAGTGGGTTTTGGGGGCCCCCAGAATCTGCATGTCTACCAGATTTGAGGGGGTTGGGGTTCTCAGAGGGGTTTAGAGGTTTGGGGGGTTGCGAGGAGCCGGTACCTGGATATCCAGCATGCAGAAGTAGCCCAGCAGGTCCGGTTGAGGGTTTGGGGGTTTCAGGAAGGTTCAGGGGCTCAGGGAGGTTTGGGGGAGCCCCAGGGGATTGGCGGGGGCTCTGGGGCCCCGGTACCTGGATGTCCAGCATGAAGAAATGGCCCAGCAGCTCCGGTCAGGGATTCGGGGGGGGTCAGGGTAGGTTTTGGGGTCCCTTGGGTCTGGGGGGCCCCGGTACCTGGATGTCCAGCGTGGAGAAGTAGCCAGCAGCTCGGGTCAGGGATTCGGGGGCTCAGGGAGGTTCAGGGGGCTCAGGGAGGTTTAGGGGGCTCGGGAAGGTTCGGGGGCCCCGGGGAATTGGGGGGGCCCGGTACCTGGATGTCCAGCGTGGAGAAGTAGCCCAGCAGCTCGGGTCAGGGATTCGGGGGGGCGGGCGCTCAGGGAGGTTCAGGGGGTCAGGGAGGTTTGGGGGGGCCCGGTACCTGGATGTCCAGCGTGGAGAAGTAGCCCAACAGCTCAGTCTCATCGCTCAGGTCGGGCGCGTCGCAGGCCGGACACACCAGGTCCGTGATGTGTTTCTCCTTCACAGCAATGGTGAAGTGCTGGGCGAAGCACTCGGGGCAGATGGTGCATTCACAGGACGTCAGCGACTGCATCTGGGGGGGACGCGGGTCAGTCAGGGCTGGGCAGGATGTGTCTGGGGTGGGGCACGGGTCAGATGGGGCTGTGAATCAGCCAGGCTGGGCGGGATGTGTCTGGGGGTATGCGTCTGGGGATCTGCCTGGGGGGGGCATGGGTCAGTCGGGGCTGGGCAGGATGTGTCTGGGGGGGACGTGTCTGGGGTGGGGCACGGGTCAGATGGGGCTGTGAATCAGCCAGGCTGGGCGGGATGTGTCTGGGGGTATGCGTCTGGGGATCTGCCTGGGGGGGGCATGGGTCAGTCGGGGCTGGGGCAGGATGTGTCTGGGGGGGACGTGTCTGGGGTGGGGCACGGGTCAGATGGGGCTGTGAATCAGCCAGGCTGGGCGGGATGTGTCTGGGGGTATGCGTCTGGGGATCTGCCTGGGGGGGGGCATGGGTCAGTCGGGGCTGGGCAGGATGTGTCTGGGGGGGACGTGTCTGGGGTGGGGCACGGGTCAGATGGGGCTGTGAATCAGCCAGGCTGGGCGGGATGTGTCTGGGGTATGCGTCTGGGGATCTGTCTGGGGGGGGCATGGGTCAGTCGGGGCTGGGCAGGATGTGTCTGGGGGGACGTGTCCTGGGGTGGGGCACGGGTCAGATGGGGCTGTGAATCAGCCAGGCTGGGCGGGATGTGTCTGGGGGTATGCGTCTGGGGATCTGTCTGGGGGGGCATGGGTCAGACGGGGCCGGGAATCGGCCCCGGCTGGG